>JBBIGA010017445.1:0-34243 GCA_037576975.1 Alestes dentex | reverse complement strand
CAGTGTCTGACCTCATAAATGCTCTACAGAATGAATGGGCACAAATTCCCACAAAAACTCCAAAATCTTGTGGAAAGTCTTCCAAGAAGTGTGGAAGCTGTTATAGCTGTAAAGGGGGGACCAACTCCATATTAAGGTCTATGGATTTGAATGCAATGTCATTAAAGTCCCTGTTGATGTAATGGTCAGGCGTCCCAATACGTTTGTCCTTAAAGTGTATGGGTAGTATTAGTATAATTGAATACTTCAGCCAAAAGCTAATGTTGCTAACAATGAATGTATGCAAATGGCCACCAATTATCATTAAACTGATATAATTGGGTAGCTGGTGTCTTTCATTCATTGCTAACCACATTAGCATGTTTGCTTGATCTAATCATAAGGACACTAATAATAGCGTAAGAACACTTTAGTTCTCTTACTCTGAGACTTTTGTATTTACCTGCCTTTCCTTGTTCATTATCCTCCAGCTCAACTTCCACTGCAATGTTATGCTGGTTCTCCCTCCTGTTAGAGAAGAATATTGCATAAGAGGACATGGGGCCACACTTCAACAGCCTCCCAGAATCAGTAAGCAAAGACACCCAGGCCCTCCTCTGGGCCTGTGTTGTTTTTTTCTGGCATGACTGATTTAATATGAAACTGGGGGCAATCTTATAAACAATACCAACCCTTGTTTCAAATCCTTAGCATACTAATCAAGGTAAGGTGGTCCTCAGTCACAGGTATTGTTCAGTCATCATATAAATTTATGACATTCTATGACTGTAATTCCTCAGAAACTATCATGTTTTATTGTTACAACATTGGCCTATTGATTCACCCGCATTTTCATAATATTGATATTACAGACCATTTGCATATCATGCTGAAGCCCAGACGTAAGCAGAGGGCGATCAGCGTGATAAAGCATGGTGTAATGCAAATGTGACTGTGTGACGTGTTTCCGCCCTGACGGTGTCTGGTCCTTGTCACAGCGTGCTCCTAGCCTGCTATTTACCTCTGTTTTAGACACTAACTATAATTGCTAGTGACTTATTTTAACGTTTTAGACTATCCTGTGCGTAGTTTACATTAGTTACATATCTTATAGTTTTCTATATTACCTGCTACATCGTTTAGTTTTAACTATTCTGCAGCTATCCTTTTAGCACCACTAGCCCTTTAGCCATTAGCCAGCTATCTTTAGCTCCCCTGCGCTTTTGACTCAATTCCTAAACACCATGTCGGATTTGTCTGTGCTTCTGAGTGCAGGTGAGGACTCACCCCAAAAATATTGATATGACTACCTAACTATGAAAATTAGTGGGAAACAGTATACAGTACTGTGCAAAAGCCTTGAGTCAGCATTTCTTTAAATTTTATACTTAATTACCTTGTTGGTGCAAAACCACTTTTTTGTGTCTGGCAAACTGTCTGATATTGAGTAAATTAAATTAAAGAAATGGGGACAAATGTCTTACTGTGACAGGCTGCAAAGTGCCTAAAGATACAAGGAGCCTAGATAAAGGAGTTCCAACCACTCAGCATTCAGCACCACCAGTATACTGATCACCGCCTGGTCATCTGGAATCATCTGCACCTGTTTCCTCACTGGTTCAGGCCTTAAGTTAGATGTGCTTTGTTGCGCTTGAATGATTCACACATGAGTCACAGTGGTGCTTAACAAAGACTAAAACATTCCTCTGATCCACTGGTCAAGTACGGGAACTGTTGCAATCAAAATTGTGGGTTTTTTTTCATTCATCATCTGAGCCACTAATCCCAACTAGGGGAGCTGGAGCCTATCCCAACAATCAAAGGAGGAAAGGGCACGAAACAAGTCACCAGTCTATCTAATGGCAACCGCACACACAAATACACACTCAGTTCAGCACTTAATATGATTGTGGGAAGAAACCAGAGCTCCCAACAGAAACAGAGAGATTGTGCACCCTGTGCACAGAAAAGATCCTTGACTGATTCCTCATTGGGAATCAAACCCAGGACATGCTTGCTGTGTGCCAACAGCACTACCCACTGCCTCACAGTGCTGCCTTCAGAAGTTTCTTGCACATTTAGCAAGCCATCAGCTCCTGTTGCAAACCCAATTAACACCTCCTCCCCTGCCAGCCATGCTGTAATCAAGCAGACAGCTAGAGTTTTCTTCATACAAAGAAGCTGCACAACAAAGCAGCATTTAAACAAAACAAATACACCTTTGGGTTGACTTGTTCACCCATCTTCAAACACGACACATTTAATAATGCGTCCAGAATTGTAAATGACATAAATATACATATTAAAATATATTGTTAATAAACACCTATTAATGCATAGTTCCACCCCAGGGCCCCCCAAAACAGGCCGAAATTGTTTTTTATGACTACAGTGCCTACAGGCTCATCTGTGATTGTACCTCCTCTGTATGCAGTAGAGAACCACAACGATCAGGGGCACTAGAACAGCACCTCCACACCCTGCGGCCACGAGTGAGGACATGGGCAGGGCAGAAGAATCTGAAATAGAAATTAGATATATGCCATTATATAAGCAGCTATTAACACTGAGCAGCTCTGAACATGTGAAATATGTTAGACTATAAAGCATAAAGTGTGAGTCATGATAAATTAGAAGAGCTGTAGTATTAGTATAACAACTCTAATGACTCGTCATGGCTAGACACTATTTATTCATCCACTACACTAGGAACCGTGCACTGGCCCATTAAACAATGTACTAGAGCTTGGAATCATTATGTGCAATAATTTTATTATGCGCAATATCACCACTTATGTCACTTGTGTCGCTACTTATGTCACTACTTATGCAATGGTATTATCGTGTGCAATGTCACTGCTTATGCCACTATTATGTGCAATAACGGACTCGGTATAGAGAACGAATCCAAAAGACTCTTATTGTTAATTAGTAAACTACTTTAGCAGTCATTTTATTTATTAATCTATAGTATTTATATCCACCCCTCTTACTGACCAGAACATTTTGTTTTCAGAGCACTTTCTGGAGAGATTTGTTTTGACTTGATATTTTATATTGCTCTCATCTTTGAGTGTGTCAGTGCAGTTGTTGCATAAGCAGTTTCCTCTGGGATCAATAATGTTTTCTGATTCCGATTCTAATTTGGCCAAACCTGAATGGACCTGGTCATCATTTTGTGCTCAAGTTGGGTTCAAAACTGAAAACTCTCACTTTTAACTGATTTTACCCTGCATTTACCCTGGTTTTAGTTTGCCACACTGGAGTCACGCTCTCGATGCTAATGAGAAAAACAGGAAATGACCAGTGGATCAGAAGAGCACAGTTCAGAAAATCAGTTCAGTTCTTTTTAGGCAAAAAATATGTTCTAAAAAATGTGTCCTAAGTAAAGAATAAGAAGACTAATATTAGTACAAGGATTAATCAGATGAAGGCAAACTTCATGAACATCAAAGAAAGAAGAGCACAATATGGGGAGCTTATCCAGACTAAACCATTGTTTCATTAAAGGACTTCAGTTTAGTCATGGACACCTAATGGACACCTAATTCTTTTTATAGCCTATTAGTTTTTCTTGTTTTATACTTTTATTGTCTGTGATCTAATGACAGTTATTACTGTCACTATATGGACTGCACTGTCAGGATGGGCCTCTTCGCCCCATACTTTTGCTGAGGATGGTTCAGTTTTGCACCAAAAACTTCATGATGCAGTTCGGGTTGGATTCAAATGCAAAACTGTGGTTCGAGTCAGACTAATACTGAGAATTCTCAGGTTATGTTTGGCTTCAGACCAAAACTTTTGAGCTGATTAAGGCTTCATTGGCATTTTTGCCCTTTAAAAATAAAATAAAAAAGTGGTAGTTCTCCTAAATAACATGAACCTGGTAGGATTAGAAACCTGAGCATTTCAGACAGTGCTGAACACAACTTCCTTAAATGAAAGCAGGGGTCTTAGATCAGGTAAAGTAACCAATATTGCATTCGGTCATTCAGACTGGGAATGGAAACCAGTCGGGAAAGGGTGGTAGTAAAATACTTCCCTGTGAACCTGATGACCACAAGGTTGCAGATTCAAACCCCCCTACTTTCTACGATTGTGTCCTTGAGTAAGACACTTAACCCTCAGTTGCTCCAGGGGGACTGTCCCGGTAACTAATGATTGTGAGTCGCTTTGGAGAAAGGCACCTGTCAAATGCTGTAAATGTAAAGAAGAGCAGACTGGCCTTTGAGTTTGAGCTGTAGAGAAGAATGTCCTTGCTCATTGGTGGCATGGCAGGTGATCACATTATCTTGTTTGCTCCCCACATGTCCAGTCAGTGTAGATTTCAAATACCCTTGGGTTTCAGTGTTTGTTGTTCGACTGGACTGAAGATCCTGGGCAGTCCAGGTCATGGCTGCCACTGGAGAAGACTCAACCACACACGTGCACCTAACCTGGCCACTCTCCAGTGTGCAGGAGGAGTCTGGAGAAATGACTGGGGCAACTTGAAAATGATACAAGAAAACAATGAAGGACTTATACACTTATGAAGAGAAACCAAAAAAATGTAGCAGTTTCAAAAGGGCTGCTGATCCAGAATCGGATTCGTAAGAGTTTATATGACCAAAACTGATTCACAGCCCTAGTAAAGCCTTGTGGATCTTGTGGAACCAAATTGTTTTCTTAGTTGAGTAGTGCAATTAGGCTAATTCAGTGAAAATATGTAGAGAATAACCCCTTAAACTCTCATCTCCTTGATACGGCCTGATGTTTATTACTCAGTAACACAGTATTTGGACATCAGTTCAAACGGAGTATTTCTTAAATAGTTTACCAAAATCAAATGCAATTTTCCACCTAAACCGGATGGTGTCAACTAGTCAAGACATGTTTGGAGTCCAAATTTAGCTTCTTTAGTTTAGAGCTGGAGCTGGGCTAGATCTCAGTAGCCAATGAAATCCGTTTTAGGAAAAATATATATTCTTAATTAGGGATGCACAACTTGACTAACTGATGTAAACACAGCTTATCTGACTCTTGTGCTGAGTTTTTGTGAGATTTCCCTGTGCGTCCGGTTATAGCGCACATGCGATGATGGCTTTATGACACCAAAACAAACATATTGTAAAGGCTGTCCTTTCTGAAGCCTATTTCAGCGTTGGGCCATAAAAACAGGCTTAGAGAACAACTTTACTTTTCGCAAATATTTGCATTACTGCTGCACCTGGAGAGCATATTTTACTTTTTTTTTTTTTTTTAAGTCTGAAGCTTTGAGGCTAAGCTTTGCTAACAAATACAACTAGCCCAAACTGTTTCTGCAAAAATGCATAAGGAAAATTCTACCCCTCTACCCACTGCATCCAGCTCTTCATTAAGGTGGAACGGACTAATGGATGTGGTTAAGGACACAGCATGACTTACTGTAAACTATTGAAAATTATTCAGTTTCAATCTTTGAAAGATCAAACAATTAAAAACCTCTAAAAGAGTCATGTAAATGTCTTGGATTGGTCCAGTTTCTTAGACATTCAGCTTATCCCATGCATGCAAACATAGTTATCATGTCAGAAACATCTATCATTGGCAAAAATCTGGTACGAATTTGCACCATGACTGGTAGAGTTCATTCATTTGGAAATGTGTGTATATCTGTTTGGAAAAGACAGACCCCACAGACACTCACAGTCCACATGCACCACCGTGCTGTTGGAGCTAGTCTGGCCGATCTCATTGAGAGCAGAGCAGCGGTACGGCCCCATGCGCCTGTCCAGGACCTGCAGGTGGAGCCTCTCTGACTGCTGGCTGAGCTGGACCTCTCTGTCCCCCTGAACCTGGTACCAGCTGTAGGACAGAACTGCTGGGAAAGCATCACTCAGACAGGACAAGGTGACGAACTGGCCTTCCAAGACATGCGGCGGCCACTGACTTATGTACACGTTCTGCGGGGGTACTGAAAACAGTAAATTGCATAATCAAACCTGAAACCATTCAGAAGCAGAAACTACTTTGTAACTTTGCTTAAGATCAACCATACCTGCTAATGTTGAACAGAAACTAGTAGAAACCTGTTAGTGTAACTGTTGGCTATTGACTTTCATTCATTGTTAACAACATTAGCAAAACAGAGACAAAGTGTTTTTTTAACACATTCACAGAAATGTTTAGGCCCAATTCCAAAGATTTATGTATTTCAATTGCATATAAAATTTCCATCCATTTGAATTACTTAGATTTAACAGAAACAGGCCAATAAACTTTATGTGCTGCACATTTGTCAGCCACATGTAAATGAAACAATTAAGAATGAGATTTATGTAATAATACCAATAAACCCGATGTGATCTGAATAAACAATGGAAGATTTATGTATTTATCATAAATATTTAAATATACCTGATGTAAACAATCTCATAAGTTTTAACTAAACGAATCATGCTTGATCCAAGGCTCGTCATATTTCAACTATATTCATGTTTTAACTGATTACATTTTATTGTTTTCACAATGAACAGATTTATGCTGATTTTAAGGAATTTTAATAAATACATTCTAAAAATGTAATTATTTAAATAAAATCAAATAGATGCAAATACCTAAAAATAAACTATGCCATGATTCATTCTTCTGAGTGCATGAGGGTGAAAAAACCCTGTTTACCTTTCATAATTAAATAACGTGTATTTAAATGCCATTAAATACACAAATATGGTCTTTAGTGAACATTAGCAACAGAATCCACATTTAACACTTTCAGCAATGTACATTCTATATAAAAAATGCTTATAGTTCATTTAGAAGACCACCACTGTACCTTTTATGACCAGGGTGTGCTCTTGCTGCCCATGAGCATTGTAGGCCCTGCAGGTCACAGTCCTGCCCTGAACAGTCATATTAAAGAGTAGCAGCCCACTAAGTGTGTGATTCTGCTGAGCGTTAAACACATTAACATCACTGAGGGCGGACTGAGGATCCAAGCCATCCACCTTCCACTCCACGGAGGCGCTGGGCAAGGAGTGGACCTTACACCAGCACCGCAACACTGAACCACGGATATTGCAGCTCGATTCGGACAGAATGGAAGGCTTATCTGGAAACATGACATTCAAAAGACATGGACAACTGTGTACGTACATGAATACTGTGATGAGAAGACATCACTTTTCATCTTGATAACTGCAGATCCATAGTTACACAATCAGAATTAAAATATAACACCCATGGCCACTTTAATACAAATATCTCCCTTGTACTTCCACTCATGGCCGCTTTAATAGAAACACCTACTTTGTGTTTCTACTCACCAGACACTTTATTAGACACACCTGTCTTGCACTTTCATTTGCTGGCCACTTTACTAGAAACACCACCTTTCTACTTTCACTCACTAGACACTTTCTTAGAAACACCTACCTTGTGTTTCTACGTATGGCCACTTTATTAGAAACACCACATTTGTACTTTCATTTAATGGCCACTTTATTAGAAACAATCACTATTTGTTATGCACTGCTAGTTTGAGAGTGGTCAGCCACCTAAAAACATGCATCAGGCTTGACAAGCTTGCCACTAATGAAAGGATGACCAAAGGATGACTAACACAAAAGGTGCATCAGCAGAGGGGCTGCAGTCTCGAACTGTACACCCACAAGGTGGGGCTGAAGGGGGTGTTTCTGATAAAGTGGCCGGGGATTGTAGAATTTGTCCTGGTCAATGCTGAGTCCACTCTGCATTCCACGGACAATCTGGACGTACAATAGAGGCTGAAAAGCCCCGGATCACTGACTCACACTCCGCAGTGATGATGAAGGGTGATGAAGAGTTCTCTGCTCCGAGAATGCTCTGGGCCATGCAGTAAAAGCTGCTCTGGTCAGGCTGCATGTCGGTGACCGTGATGCTCTTCTCTCGAGAGGTCAGTGCTCGCACAGAACCGTCCCTCTGAACGTACCACAGGAAGGAGGAGGCAGGGGGGTTAGCATCACTCCGGCATTCCAGAGTTACATTCCCACCCTCCAGGGCCGTGCTGTTCTCAGCAGAGACATGAACTGACCGAGGGGCATCTAGGAACACGAGAAGAGTCGGTGTGACCTGTAGGCCTTTTAGCTCCAAAAAATCTGCTTTCCTTATTCATCCCCCTTTACCTCAGGTGGAAAATTCTAAATAAGATCTCTTCTCTGTTCAGTCTATTTCTCTTAAACATAAATGAGCTCCATTTAACACCAATATGCCCATGCCAAATTCAGCTCCTGAGAAAGAGCCTTCCTCTAATCTCTTTCTTTGCTCTCACTGCTCTGATCAGATCTTCAGATAAACCATAAGATCCAAAAGAAAACCTGTACAACATCTGAAATTTGTCTTAGTGATCAGGACAACTAAAGGGCTTAAAAAAGTTCTTAAAAACTAACAAGAATGCTACTAGTATGCATACTTAAAAAAGTAGTATGCATACTTAAAGTGGTATATATACTGAAAAAGGGCATACTACCTTTTAAACCACTTTAAGTATGTATATTACTTTTTAAAGCAAACTTTACGTATGCATACTACACTTTAAGCAAAGCTTGTAAATTAAAATGCTTACTGAACACAATCATATAAATAAAGTAGCAATTATATTGTGCAAAAAATAAAATGCATACTACAAGCACAGCCTAAAATGTGCATGCAGACTTAAAATGGCATGTTGCACATGTAAAGCATGAAAAGTAGTATAGATACTTTAAAAAAAGGAGCAAGCATAATATGTCTAAAATTTAAAAAGCTATGTGCATACTTCGAGCAAAGCTTAAAAAAAAAAAATGCATGCTTACAGTAAAAACACAAAAAGCAATACTGTGTACAAAAAGTGGTCTGCATACTTCCAGCAAAGCTTGAAAATTAATGTGCATATTTTAAAAAGTAGTGTACAAACTTAAAAAGGTTGTAGGCAGATTGTGTCTGTGTATGTGCGTTTTTATTTGTGAGTGTATGTACGTGTGTATGTATGTGTGTGTGTGTGTGTGTGTGTGTGTGCGTGTGTGTGTGTGCACGCGTGTGTGTGTGTGTGTGTGTGTTTATGTATTTGTGTGTTAGTGTTGGGGGATTAGTTAACATATGTGTGTAATGAGACGATAAAGGAACCCCAAACTGTTTGACTGGAGTGTTTTTTACCACTGGAGGATTTTTAACCACTGCATAAAGTATTTCTAGTTTTCCAGTTTAGCAAGGTTGTTTTCTTTGTGATAATTAAGGTAAGGACTCACAGTTTACATTAATTTCCACCCAAGTTGGAGTCGCCTGCCCGCCTGGGTGACGGACCCAGCAGGCCACTGGCCTGCCCTGGTCAGTGGCTCTGGCAGGGAAGTAGATGGTGCTTTTGGTTTCCCAGTAGCCCTGTCCCAGGTCAGTGTGGTTCCTCTGGATGTCTCCTTTTGTGTCCCCAAAGGTAAGATTAGGGGGGGATGATGGGCATGTGTGCACCACCGTGCAGGAAATATGAAGAGTTTCACCCTCTTTTGGGTTTCCTTCAACAATCAGCTGCACCACTGGTGGGGTCCCTGATATAAAAGGCAGCAAATATTCAAATTTAGCCATAAATCTCAATTGACAATATAAAAAATGAATAATGAATCTAATAACTGAATAATAAGTTCAGTTTATGTTTAATAACTGATTGCAGGAAAGATTCCAAATGAGCAGCAGATGGCAGTGTAATGTAACTGCTGCCACAACCTGCATGGTGTTACATGGTAAAGTAGTAAGTACACTTGAAAATAGCCTGTATTTTGTAAATTGCATTGACTGGTATGTATGCATTGTTTGTTTGCATTGTTGGAGAAAAATAATGTACATTCTCAAAAGTAGCACGCATGTATGCATACTTCAGTAGTATGTGTACTTAGACAGTTGTATGCATACTGTATGCAAGTTTAAAATACTTTTCATCTTGTCAAAAAGAACACTTATAGGATAAAAATAGTACATGAAGTAGCAAGCATACTGTGTGCAAGCTGAAAATGAGTATGCATGTAAGAGAAATAGATACAGCCAAAAACTAGTCTGCATATTTCCATGTATGTGTACTAGTTTGTAGAATGCATACTCTGTTAATATTATAAAAAAAAAACATAGTGTGCAGTATGCATATTTTAAATAGCACACATATTATATAAAATAGTATGCATACATAAAAAGTATCTTGCATATTTAGAAAATAGTATGTATGCTTTTAAAAAAGCATGCATTCTGAGTTCAAGGAGTATGCATGCTTAAAAATAAAGCATACACATTTCTGTGGTTATGTTACACCTTTTTCTAACTTTATCCTAGAACCATTTCCAAGGTTCCATTACGTCTGTTACCATGGTCATGCCCCATTTCCATAGTTACGCTAAAAGTAAAGTAAAGTGGCCCCATATAGTCATGCGTGAACACACCACAGCACACAGCGTGAACAATGTGAAATTCTTTCTCTGTGTTTAACCCATTCGCCAAGTGAAGCAGTGGGCTGCCACCAATGAGGGGTGTCCGGGGAGCAGTGTGTGGAGACGGTACCTTGCTCAAGGGTACCTCAGTGTTGACAGTAGCAGTCCAGGGATTCGAACCCACAACCTTCTGAATGTAGGGGCAACTCCAAACCGCCTATCAAGCCATCGTAGGTGTAATAAGGTGGAGCAGATTTGGAGAAACTTTGGAGTTTTCGGGTTCTGCAAGACTGGTGCCGTGACCAGAAGTGGACTCACCTTGAACATTCAGCTCCACCGTTTTGTGATAGAATGCGTGTTTGACGCTGTCTGGGTCAATCCAAGGATAAAGGTGATATTTATTCATGCTCGGTTGAACATCACTGATCTTCAGGCTGCAGCCTCCAGACTTCACATCCCCAGTGAGCTCAGTTCTGCCACGAAATGGTTGGATAATGTCCTCGGGCCTTTCGCTGTAAACTACAGGATACTTGGTGCTGGAGTAGCTGTACCAGGTGATTTTGAGGGGCTCATGGGACGGAGGGTGGGTGAAGGAGCAAGGGATTTCCACACATGAGCCAGTCAGAATCTTGATCTCTGCAGGGATGGTCACATTCCACTCCGAAAACGCACCGCAAATCACTGGTCGGCAAGAATAAAATGAGGCACATGGTTACTGGCACATTTATCATCAATATGGGATCTTCCTAATATCTTCTTAATCTTCCTAATCTCCTATTTCTCCTAAAAATAACTGAGCTCAGTTTAACATCATTGTGACCATTTTCTCCCACTTCTTAAATTTAGCTCCTGAGAAAGAACCTTCCTTTAATCTCTGATCCCAATTTATGATCTTAAAATACTCTTTCTTTTCTATCACTGTTCTGATCTTTCTTTGTCTCAAATAACCAGATCTTCAGATAAACCATAAGACCCCAAAGAAAACGTGGTTAGCTTATAAATGAGTACAACATATGAAATTTGTCTCTGTGACCAAATTCAAGCCTCAACTACCAAAGTCAGACAGTTTTGAGATCCATTAGGTTGTTGAAGAGAAGAAAAGTGAGAAGACAATGAGAACAGTAAAAGAACTTGAAAAAGTAGTATACGTACTTAAGTTTATATGATGTCTAAACTTATAAAATTAGTATGCATGCTTAAAAAAGTAGAATGCAAACTTAAACTAGTATATACACTTAAAATGGTAGTATGCACACTTTAAGCTAAGCTTGAAATGTAGTATTCACACATAAAAAAGCGGAGTGCATCTATTAAGCAAAGCTTGAAAAATAGTACACGTTCTTAAAGAAGCAGTAAGCATACCACACCTAAACATAAAAAAGTAATGTGCATACTTTGAGCTGAAAAAATGGCATCCATGCTTTAATAAGTAGCAAGCATACTGTGTACAAACTTAAAAATGAGTATGTTTACTGTAGGAAGTAGTAGGTGAACCTTAAGCAAAGCTTGAAAATTAGTATGCATACTTAAAACACTAGTATACATATCTAAAAAGTAGTATGCAAAATTGGTATGCATATTTTAAAAGGTAGTGTACATACTTAAAATTGTGGGATGCAGATTGTGTGTGTGTGTTTGCTGGTGTGTGTTTGTGTGTAATCATAAGCTATCAGGATCTACATGACAAATGGGGATACTTTCCTGAGCAGTGGGGCTTCAGAAAAGTAAACTGGCTTAATGAAATAGTTAAAAATGTACACATCACTCTGGGCAAATTCCAGCAATTCAAGCAGAGGCGTGGTTAGGAAACTCTTTTCAATGGGATATTATCAACCATAGTACTGTGCAAATAAAATAGTTAAAAAAACACAGTCAAATTACTTTTATAAATGTCTGTGAAGACATTTCTAGACTTTAAGGAACATTAGTAGAGACTTACCTTGCAAAGCAAAGCACAGTCTCACACAAGAACGTGCCATGATTTCCAAAATCATGACCAGGAGATCCTACAAGCTCAGAAATGAAAACCAAAGCGTTTTCTGAGTGTCCAAAGCATAGCGGCCTTCCCACCCAGTTCTGCCAGTTTATTGCAACCTAAGCAACTGCTCCGGAAACTGAACTAGGGGAAATATCATTATAGGCTTCAGTGAGAGACTTATTAATAGCAATAATTGCTATCATTGCACATCATTCTGGGCAAATTCAAGCAATTCAGGCAAAGGTGGGGTTAGGAAACTCTTTTCAAGTGGATATTATCAACCGTAGTACAGTGCAAAAGTATGTAGCCACCCCACAGTACCATCTGGAACGCATGTGATTGACAACGGATTCATTTTTCAGCATGACAACGATCCTAAACACAGTCAAAACAAACCCTGATAGAAAAAAACATGATGAAACACTATCAGCCATGGATTGGCCTCCCCAAAGCTTGGCTTTCAACATTATTTAGGCTGTGTGGGATCATCTCAGCAGAGGACAGAACAAAAGGCAGCCAATGTTCAGAGAAGATCTTTGGAAAGTACTTCAAGCAGCCTGGAGAACTTTTCCTTACAGAAATTATGAGAAAACTTGTTTAAGAGTTCAGGCTGTGAACAGTGGTCATAACAGTGGTCAAATATTAGGGTTCCCTGTGTAGTGTTCACTCTTTTATTAAAATGGGAAAGAACAGCGTTTTAAAAGAATGCTTTGCTGTTTGACAAAGACTAGGTTGGAAACTTGAGCAGCCAGAGGTGGGGACAGAAGCAGGTTTTACAAATTAAAGAGGATGAAAACAATATATCTCTGTAAAGCTCAGTCTTAGACAGAGAAGTGCTATTACAGCTGAAATGAAAGCAGAAGTCACTGTGGTCTTGTGGTGTTCAGAAGAGTAACCACAAAAAAGCAACCTTAAATTACCCAACAGCATGACACGGAATGCACCAGAATCACCTCGATACATGCAATTCATTTGTATGCATTTTTATTAATAAAAAAGGGTAATAAAATAAATCAACAAATAAAAGTGCACATTACGAGTCAAAAAAAGGTCCCTTCAAGCCTATGGCCTGAAGAGAGGGTGTATCGGCCTTCATGGACAGAAATACTACAGGAGAACATGCTGTGTGTGTTTTTGTGTACTTCCACTCTTTTGGCACTGTATGAGCTCCACTTGTCTTGTAGGTCCACAATACACATGTACGATTGCAGACTGCACACTGACCGAAGTTTTAAAATACAAAAATATTCAACCAAGAGTGGCTTTGTGGTCAGAAACTGGGCTATAGGGTGGCTAACACAAACCACTGGAACAGCAACCATCTCTAAAAGTGATCTTTAGCACCAGAAAACTGCTTTTTTTTCATTAGCACTGGTTCTAGTAATGAAAGTTCTAGTTTTAGTTTTTTTGATTGATACTAACTGGACTGAATGGTACTTACAGGTGGAGCTGGCAATACTGGTCACTCCTGATTGGATTAAAAACAAAAAGCCAAGACATGGTTTCTTCAGGTTAGCACTCTGGCTATGAGGCTAACATTGCTGTACTGGAAGTCAATAGTAACCTAAATCTTCCCTGTAAATGCATCTCCAAAATCTCTCTGAACCCAGCTTTAACTGCATCCTGCTCTTCATTCAAGGTGGGATAGACTTGTGGACATGGATTAGGGCTCAACATGACTTACTGTGAGCTACAAAAATGAACAAAACTCCACCACGAAGGGAAGCTATTTCAGCCAACAACAGGGCTGGAGAGCATCAACCCTGGATCAGAGTCTTCTGTATTTATGTGGGTTGCTGCCACAAAATATATTCTACATCAGCACTCCTGAGCTGGCAGGTGAAAACAGACCCTATTGGGTTGAGAATTTTAGGGATGTATTTGCAGAAAAGATATGGGTCACTATTGGCTCCTAGTGTTAGCGATGTTAGCCTCATAGCTTCAGTTCTAAACTATAGATGCAAAATTTAGACATGACTCAGTTGATTGACTACATCTGGGTTCAGTGGAACATTGAAAATCTGATTTTTCGCTAAACCATACCATTGAGAATACTGTTCCTTTAAGTACACTTAAGTATTTTATGTCATAACATAAAAAGTCTAATTTGTCTTTTCCATCCATTGGATTGAAGCAACATCATACAAGTTGTTCTCCTAACAGGTACAGTAACATGTTTGGAGGCCACACTTTTTTAAGAAGAAGATTAAGTTAAAAAAAAAAAAAAAGTTGTTCCGATCTGGACTAGGTTTAGTTCTAGTACTGATGGACAGTCTGTGTTGAAAAAAGTTGGTTGTTTTGCATTTAAATAAAGTCTAAAAATATAGTAAGTACATGTAGCATGTGAGGTAGATCTACTTGTTGTTGGAATCTCATCACCTTCCTTTAAATATTGCTAAGGCACGAAAGCATGATTCCACTTGATGAAAAAACAAGAGTAGAGCTGGAGATGGTCTCACTGTCCTACACCATGGTGGCCATTCTCACGGGGGCAATGTCCAATGGCAACTGGCCGGCACGCTCAGATATAGCCTGAAAATTCAAATTTACAAAACTTTTTAGCACTGGATTTACATAAACAATTATAAATGAAGCAAAAAAAAAAAACAAAAAACAAAAAAACAACACCTGATAACGGTGAAAATTGTAGTCAGGAGGCAGCTTAACATCAGGCTGACTGATAGCACCCTGTAGGAGAGCCAACAACAGCTGATTATAACATGTCACACAAAACATTAATGATCCAATCAGTAGCTTTTGGCAAGATAGATATTTATGCTTTTATTCACTGTTAACAAAACTAGCATTTTTGAAGGTCCTCTTGAACATACTTTCTCCGTTGATTTTGATACAGGATAGCGGGGGTTCCGATCTGTTAAGAGATAAAAAAAACCAGTCTGCCCACCTTGTGTGAAGGGGCATAAAGGTATAAGTATTGTCGTGTGCAAGTGTCTTGAGCCACCTCCCATTTCTTCATACTTTGCTTACAAAGAGACAGTTCCAGTGAAGAACTGTTCTCCTAGCTTTCGGAAGGACTTTCAAAGACTCAAATTTTCAGTCTAATTCCTGAACCTGAGCAGTTTCAGAGGAATGTTTTTGTTTGACCTATGTATGAATAATTTATGCATAATAATCATTCATGTGCAAAAGTCTTGAGCAGTCTTCATGTTTTGCTTCTGAAATGTCGTCTTGAGAAATAATTCTCCAGGCTTCCTGGTTTTTGTTTGTTAAGCCACACAGTGACCTACGTGTGAATCATTCAAGCAGAACAAAGACCATCTAACTGAAGTCCTGAACCAGTGAAGAACCAGGAGCAGATGATTTCAGTTGATCAGGCCTGTGATCAGTATACTGGTGGTGCTGAATGCTAAGTGGTTGGAACTCCTTTATCTAGGGGTCTTGTATCTTTAGGCACTTTGCGGACTGTTACAGTTAAACATTTGTTCAAATTTCTTTAATTTAATCTACACAATATGATAAGACAGTTTGACAGTCACCAAATAGTATTTTTGCACCAACAAGGTAATTCGAAATAAAATATAATGAAATAAGCGCTGGCTCAAGACTTTTGCAGAGTACTCTATCTAAAAAATACAGGACTAGGACTGATCTACTAGGTGTCAGTAAAAAGTGCAGCATTGGTCTGGGCAAGACAAGTTAAGACCAGTCAGTAATCAGGAATGTGTGAAACTCAACATTAAATAGGTAAATGTGTAGAGGTTGTGCACCTTTCTTCTTGCTGTAGAAGAAACAGAGAACGATGAGGCCTGCGAAAAGGAGCAGCAGGAGGATACCGCAGGGGATTCCAGCAGCTATACCAGCGATGGCTGACCCACTCAGGCCTGCATCACACAAACACGTACACGCAGCATTAGAGTACTGTACACTCAGCGGCCACTTTATTAGAAACACCTCCCCTGTACATTCACTTACTGGCCACTGTATTAGAAACACCAAGCTTGTTCTTCCACTCAGTGGCCACTTTATTTAAAACACCTCCCCTGTACATTCACTTACTGGCCACTTTATTAGAAACACTTCCCTTGTACATTCACTCATTGGCCACTTTATTAGAAAAACCTCCCTTGTACATTCACTCACTGGCCACGTTATTAGGAACACCTCCTTTGTTCATCCATTTACTGCCTGCTTTATGAGAAACATACTGTGTGCTTCCACAGAAACATCTCCCTTGTATTTCCACCCCCCAGTTGTCTCTCAAGCAGATGAAAAATGAACTAGAACTTTCAGCTTCTCTTCTTGGTTTTAAATATGCTGTGGCAAAACTTTTAAACTGCCTACGAGCAAGGAAGGGGTTTCATATAGTGGACAGTGAGTGTATTTAGTTTGAATAG
Source organism: Alestes dentex (assembly GCA_037576975.1). Taxonomy (NCBI): domain Eukaryota; kingdom Metazoa; phylum Chordata; class Actinopteri; order Characiformes; family Alestidae; genus Alestes; species Alestes dentex. The sequence continues at coordinate 17,549 of JBBIGA010017445.1, read as the reverse complement.
TTTGAATAAAACTATACTAAAAATAGTAAATGCTGCTCCTAATGGGACTGATCCATTGGTTCCATTTGCAATACTGTTTCTCTAACACACCCTCCTCACCCCCACCTAAAAAACACCACATACACACATCACACAGCAAAAAACACATGACTTCCCAGTTGATTGGCTGAATCAGCAAAGAAACTACTTCGACAAGCTTGCAGTGTTTACAAGCACAACAGAGCCTCAAGTGAAAGTCAGCAGTGAGGAACAGGGTGGTGGGGAACCATAAACTGCAAGCCTTCCATTATGGCATTTGCATCATATTACTGCATGCTCATTCATAAGTACTACTTTTAAAAAAGAGGAAAGTAATATTGTAAATATGTAACTAGTATAACTAGGCGAAAGCCATCCGTCATTTCTTAATATTTTGCTTCCAAAGATCCAGATTTTCTTGTATTTTCAAAGGCTCTCATTTCCTCACGCACCTGTTTTTTGTTCATAAGCCACACAGTGACCTACGGATGAATCATTCAAGCATAACAAAGCACATCTAACTGAAGTCCTGAACCAGTGAAGAAACAGGAGCAGATGATTCCAGATGATCAGGCGGTGATCAGTATACTGGTGGTGCTGAATGTTGAGTGGTTGGAACTCCTTTATCTAGGCATCTTGTATATTTAGGCACTTTGCCTGTCGCAGTAAAACATTTATTCCCATTTCTTTCATTTAATCTATTCAACATGTCAAATATAAGACAATGAACCAAGAGGTCAAGGGTTTGAATCCTACCACCACTGGGTTCCTGAGCAAGACCCTTAACCCCAAGTTGCTCCAGGGAGACCGTTGTTAAGGAATGGCGTTATCCAACACTTTGGATAAAAGCGTCTGCTAAATGCCATAAATAAATCAAGCTGAAGTATATTTCAGCATTCAGCACCACCAGTATGCTGATCACCGCCTGATCGTCTGGAATCATCTGCTCCTGTTTCTACACTGGTTCAGGCCTTAAGCAGGTCTTTGTTCTGCTTGAATGATTCATACATAGGTCACTGTGTGGCTTAACAAACAAAAACCAGGAAGCCTGGAGAACGCTCTTTCTCAAGACTGCATTAAAAACAGAAGAAAATCTGTCTCTTCGGAAACGAAACATGAAGAAATGAGGACTGCTCATGACTTTTGCACAAAACAGCCTTTACGTATTGGGAATGTTTGAGCAAATCAACTGTTAAATGATCATAGTATGCTGTCTTGTCCACAGTACCTAGCCCTGTGGAGGTTTTCAAGTCCTACCCCGAATGTCTATGGTGATGTTCCTCTCGAGTTGTGCATCGGTCTTCGGGTTCATCAGCAAGCAGGTGTACGTTCCGTTCTGGCTCAGCTGCACGTCGGTCAGCTTGAGTGTACCGGTAGAGGACGTAGGAAGGGTCTGGCCTTTAAACATCCATGAGGCCGAGGGGGCCGGTTCCCCTTCAGCTCGGCAGGTCAGTGAAAGACTCTCTCCAGAAACAAAGGCCGCTTTTGTTGGACTGACCTCCAGAACCGGATTATCCGGCCCATCTAAAGGCAGCCGGAGAGGGAGACAACAAGGTCATGAAACGACTTATTGTGTAAAGGAGTAGCTTAGGCAGAGTAGTGAATTAAAGAGGAGGGATGAATGGAGATCAAGCTAACTGCTCCCTACTGGATTCCTTTCAAAGTTAGCCACATCAGCATTTCTGGGTGAAATACAATACTGAGAGAAAATCTTGAGCCAACCCTCATTTCTTCATATTTACTTCAAATCACCTTGTTGGTGCAAAAGCACTATTTAATTCCTGTAAAACTGTCTTATTTTTGGTATATTGAGTAGACTAAATGGAAAAAATGGGAACAAATATTTTAGGTGCCTTAAGATATAAAGTGCCTAGATAAAGGACTTCCAACCAATCAGCATTCAGCACCACCAGTATACTAATCACCGCATGATCATCTGGAATCATCTGCATCTGTTTCCTCACTGGTTCAGGCATTAAGTTAAACGGCTTTGCTATGCTTGAATGATTCACACGTAGGTCACTGTTTGGCTTAACAATCAAAAACATTCCTCTGAAACTGGTCAGGTTCAGGGACTGGACTGGAAATGAGAGAACTTTGAAAGTCCTTCAGGAAGCCTGGAGAACTGTTCCTCAAGACTACATTACAAATGCAAGAAAATCTGGATCTTTGGAAGCAAAATATGAAGAAATGAGGCATGGCTCAAGACTTTTGCACAGTACTGTACTTCTCTTCTAATCTCATTACAGGGAAAGAAATCCCCTTGTCGTATTTAAAGTCTGTTTTTTGCATTGGAGCTAAAAGGCTAATGTTAGTAGCTTAGAAGCATCAGTTCACATTGTTCAAGCAGTTGTTTTATTCATCAGAAACATGTGATTCGACGTCACTGATGATACTGATGAGCCAAAACATTCTGACCATCAGCCTAATATGATGCTGGTCCTACTTGTACTACCAAAACGGCTCCTACCAAGGCATGGACTCTGTAAGACCAGAGGGTGTCCTGTTCTGAACCCTGGGTGCTTATTGTAGGTGCTTTCCAAATTGGACAGGGATAAACATGGGTGCTCTGACTGGTCTGTGGCTATGCAGCCCAAACACAGAAGATTATGATGCACTCTTTTATGATACATTCTTCCCATAACATGAAAAACATTAATAGTTCAGCCAGTGACCCTACTAATGGTTCAGACCAGACGGTATTGTTGCCCTCGGAAATAGATGAGCCTTGGGTGCCCAACAGTCAGGTTTGTTCCTCCTCACAGCTGCTTACTGGAGTACCTCGCAGGTCTTGCCATTTCAGAGATGTCATGCCAAGTCATGCTGCTGTAATGATTTGGCTCGTCTTAAAGTTGCTCGGGTCTTTATGAATGCCCATTTCTCCAGCATCATATTAACTATGGGAATTGATTGACCTCGATGTCTGCAGTTGCAACAAGGTAATCCACATTATTCACTTCATCTGTGAGTGGTCGTTATGTTTTGGCTCATTGGTGTTTCGTTGTCTGTAATAATGCACTTTGCATGGTGCTTTGCTTGTCAGTTCCATCTCCACAAACCCAAATTCAACTAATCGGCTGGAGAAAACACTGGACTATACAGTGCATTGGCTTCTCCAAGGTTAAGGCCTAGTGGTTAAGGTGTTGGCACGGCATTCAGAAGGTTGTGGGTTCGAATCCCAACTGCTAGTGTCACCACTGAGGTACCCTTGAGCAAGGTACCGTCCCCACACACTGCTCCCCTGGCACCCCTCGTTGGCGGCTGCTTCACTTGGTGAATGGGTTAAATGCAGAGAAAGAATTTCACATTGTTCGCACTGTGCTGTGGTGTGTTCACGCGTGACTATAAGGGTTAATAAATTAAATTAAAACACTAAATTAAAATAACAGTGATAAGCTTACACAGGACAGTGATGTTCTTCTGCAGTGTCATGGAGCTGAATGGGTTGGTGAGTTTGACAGTATACACGCCTGTGTCATTGCGGCTTGGCCTCGTTATGGTCAAACTCTTCCCCATTATTGAGTACCGAGGGCTGCTTGCTAAGCCCACGCCATTGAAGAACCATGCAGATGATGTGACCCGCCCCTGCATGGTGCTGTAAGACAGAGTGAACTCTGGGCCCCCCTCAATGGCATCTTGGACATTTGTGTCCACAGAACCATTAGCGATTGTCTCTGTTGAGATAGAAGATGGAAAAATGCCATTAAGATGTTGCTCAGGAGTTACTCACTGACTGATTGAAATTTATGGGTTAGTCTCTATTCTCAGGCCTGTTAGCACTTCTTAACCTACAGTTGTCATGTGTGTGTTGCATTCATTTGAAATTACAGTTATGAAGATTAATGTAAATAATCACCGGCAATGCAAGTAAGAGAAATCTACAGTTTTTTTCAAATTGCCACATAATCAAACAATAATAAAACATATCAGAAATATGAAACGTTATGGTGAATGTAACCAGATGTCTGAAGAGCTTAACGCCGCTAAAAGCTCCCATTTTACGTTGAAATCTTCTGGCTGACGTGTAGGTTCACTGGTGGGTTTGGATGGTAATTAAATTGTGTAAATTGTGTTGTATACATCGACCTCCTCGTTCCATTCATCATTCCTGTAATGTACTCTTAGCCGGTCAGTTTCATTGAACCAATTAACCACTTTGCACAAAATGCCTTGAATGACTTTGTTCTCCGCAGTTTAATTATGGAAAAAAAATTCCATAATTAAAACATCGGTAGAATTCCATTTTGAAAACAAGGCCCCTTTTGCCTGTTTTAAATGTTGCACCTGATGTCCTGCGATCTATTGTGCTTACACATAAGGAATGCAAGGGCAGAGGATTTTGCTTTTCATTTCACTCTCAGCACCTGAAGTGCAGCTTTTGGTGAAGACCTCAGCCCCAAATGACGACCATTCAGAGTGTAGGATTTTGTTTACAGCTGTGAAGGTCATTGCACACAAGCAAATTATCTCATTTTTAACCCATATTGCCATAGTAAGCACACAAATGACCCCCATTAACACAGTCTCGCTGGACGGGTCTACCCTAAATGGATGCTTTTAAACCTGGCACCCTCAAGCCGTCTTGCCCTCAGTGTCAACATCACCAAAGTTATACTGAAAGGCTTAAGGGTGCATCTTGTGGTAAGTGTGACACGTGGTCAATCTGAGACTCTGCCTCTGTAAAATCAGAGGCAGATGCCACAATTAACTCACCGTACACCAGGAGTGTGAAGTTGGTAGAGGCCTCGTGGGCACCAGGCTTCGTCACCACCACTGTGTACACACCACTGTAGCTGAGCACAACGTTCCAAAAGAAAAGAGAACCGTTCTGATCCATGGATAACACCCCCATGTATTCAGCAGCGATGTCAGGAGAAGTGCCTGAACCCAAAGTCCATGTCGCTAAAGTTAGCGTTCCCATATTCCAGGATATCAAAGGCTTGCTGGCTCCGGTGATGAGCACATTAAAAGTCACATTGCTGCCAACCACAGCATTGATCAGGGTGGGTCCGATGGGCACAACGACTAGAGTGCAACTGCAGCCTATAGATGGAAGAAAAAAGTTTAGTAACTTCAGGTTTGGCCCAGATATGCTTTTACAGGCTTCAAATATTCATTGGTATTTCCAAACAAGCTAACTGAACTCCCTTTCTGAAAATTACACTTAAAAAATAATATATATGTCTCATATTTAGCCATGATTTGTTTTTTTGTTACAACAGTTCAAAATATGTCCAGCAGGTGCAAGAATGTATTAGTAGATAGCTTGTGCACCACATGTTACAGTAAAAGCCATAATTGCAGCCTCTCTGACAGCTTTTGAATCATTTAAGCTAAACTACAGAGACTGCAGCTATGTCTAAACACAAAGTAGGCCAGCTTGGATCACCGCTGCCAGAACATATTACAACAAACACGATTCAGACTTTAAGTTACCAGTTTTTGCATCTCCACCACCAGTGAGTGGTTAAGTGGTTTAGAAATTTTAGTGATTTCTTAACCTCTTTTAGCTTCAGTGTCTGCGTGAAAAGCAGTTTTTCTTTGCCTTCTGAGGTGAGGTCATGTGAATGCCTAAATTAAACCAACTATAATTCATATGTTAATTATTTTTCCATATAATAACAATCCTTTGCTGATTAAATCTGCTGTAGCTTAGGCCACTAACTGCATCTTGAAATAAAGATGCTAATTAATTTTTTTAGGAAAGTGATATATCTGAGACATTGGTGTACAATACTGCAACATTTTAAAATGACCATATTTTATTATTCGATTCCACAAGAGTGTAATTTATAAGCATTTGTTGATAACTAGGCAGGTCTGTTAAGTCAAAACGCACTATTCACTTTCTTTGTTTCTTTGGTGCTGAGTTATGAACACTTCTCATATTGCATTATGTTAATAATTAATAATGCATAACACAACTCGAATCTGTAATGCCTTTTATAAAAAATTTATAGCCATGTTGATAATGCCTTTCATTACAATCTGCTATAAAGTTGTTCCTAGTGTTCTTACACATATAGCATGTGCTGCAAACAAACATACTTTATAAATAAATTACTTATTAGAATAGTTTCCAACTACCCAAAATCAATACCATTAGGGATGTGGTCTTGGGAGTCCCTGGGGCACTGGCATCTTTTGAGACCCTCACACCCTATTTTATTATTATTATTATTTAAATGATTAATTATTAATAATAATCACTAAAAACCGACATTTTTTCTCTTTTATTTGACCATGTATACATCTCGAATGGTTATCTGCTCATCTAGTCTGCATATTTGCAATTAATTGCACTATTTAAGCCTGTAACTCAGCCCTACCTCCAGATGAATCACCGTTTTCACACCCCTATTCCACTGCCACAGTGTCCTTACAAGCTTTCCAAGTCACATTCATATAGCAGCTAATACAATACTGCAGCCTGCATGGAGTAATTCGACATGGCCAGTGTTTTCTACAAACTGGGTCACTGTCATTGTTAAACGCATGTGAAAGAGAGTCCTTGTAAGAAGTAACAAAACTGGCCCTTCAGCTGGTGCTAACACTGATGCAGAGCAAATTATGTCCAAGGGTAGTACATGTTCTTAGTACTGAGGTGACCTCAGTGTCAGTAAAGCTCTGTTCCCTGTTGCTTTTGTGGCTACAGATGACTAGTTGAGTGTAATGTAGCTACCTCAGGTGAGAGTTAGGTCTACTTATGGAACTTTCTGCAAGGTATTCAAAGCCTAGGAAGGTACCTTTACATACCTTGATGGTACAAAAATATTATTTTATAACTGTCTTAAATGTGGTATATTGAGTAGCTTAAATAAAGAAATAGGAACAAAAGTTTTACTGCGACAGGCTGTGAAGTGCCTAAAAACTGCTTTGGAAGCAAAACAAAACAAGCCGAAATGAGGGATAGCCAAAGACTTTTCCATAGTACTGTCTATATGTAGACAGACAGATAGACAGATAGATAGATAGTGAGACACACAGATAGACAGATAGATAGATAGATAGATAGATACATACATACACACATACATACATACATAAATAGACAGACAGACAGACAGATAGATAGATAGACAGATAGATAGATAGATAGATAGATAGATAGATAGACAGATAGATAGATAGATAGATAGATAGATAGATAGATAGATAGATAGATAGATAGACAGATAGATAGATAGATAGATAGATGGTTAGACAGATTAGCAGAAGAAATATGCTATTCTTACCAGATAAGCAGCAGATGAGGACTAGTGCCAGGCTGGCCAGTTTAAAGGCTCTGCTCTGCATGGTGCTCATTTTGTGAAGACCGGTGGAGGATCTTTACCTGCATGTCGACCCCAGAACTCCCAGCTTCTCCCCAGTCCTGAAGATTTAGTGGGAATGAGACTCAGGCCCCGCCCCCTCTCTCTCGCTCCGCTCTCATTGGTCAGCCGCAGCAGCGGGACTCCCCGTCCGCCCGAACTGTAGAGACTCGAATAACTTCCATTTATAAAATAAAAAACTTATTCTACAGGAGCGTGTTTTCTGTTAGAACTGATCACTAAAAGACGAAGCTGGCGTAAAATTCGCCAGCTTCTCGATGCTGTCGCTCCAGCACTTACACGGACAAGAAATTGCGTGTTTTTTGTACATTTAGTCTATGGTCTCTTTCTCTAGACAGAGAAAATAAGTATTTTTTTAAACAACATTTTATTACCTCGATAAGTGATTTAAAATACCGTTGTGTGATATTATAATATAATGTATACGTTTGTGTGTACTTTTGTTTAATGTATAACAGCTAAAATATGATGGAACTGTATACAATTATTAACAGGTTATAATATTTTATTTATGTGTGTGTGTGTGTGTGTGTGTGTGTGTGTGTTAAACTTTCTGTGCACTAAAATAGCAGACACATGCTGTATTTAAGCCCATTTCCTGTGGAGAATTCTTCACTTGTTTTAATCTTTTCTGCATTCAGAGTAACTATCGGAGCCACCTGTCAAACTGTCTTATCTCTGGCATGTTGAGTAGATTATATTAAAGAAATTGGAACAAATGTTTTACTGTGCCAGGCTACAAAGTGCCTAAAGATACAAGGAGCGTAGATAAAGGAGTTCCAATCATCACTCAGCATTCAGCACCACCAGTATACTGATCACCGCCTGATCAACTGGAATCAGGGTGGTGAAAAATAAAAAGGTATGAATTAATTAAAAATACAAGAAAGTCTAGCTCTTTGGGAACAAAATATGAGGAAATGAGGAGTGGTTCAATACTTTTGTACAGTGGTGGATAAAGCAACCTGAGAGCAAACTGGCGATAAGGATCACTGAGCGTGTGTGAGGCTATACGTAACAAACCCGAAATACGAAGCCCAGGCTGTTCTCACCTCTCTGTTTAGCACCAAAGCAAAGAGAAAACAGATGAGTACATTTGCTTCGCCATCGTTCGGCAGGTTGGACAGGTTTGCAGTCTGACGTCTCAAAATCAAAGTCAAAACTGCTGATGTAGATCATATTCCATGGAAAAATACACTTACATAAGAGGTTGTTCATGGGTGAAGGCAATATACAGTGGTTATACATGCAAGGCTTGGTCCTAAAGCCATTTTCATCCATGAGGTTTATGCACGAGAACCTTCAGTGCACAGTACAGTCATGAAAGGCTCATGGAGGTCTTATGTAACCTCACAAATGCTGCCCTGTTCCTAGTAAGGACCAGTTTTTATTCATGTTAATAATTCATAATGCAGCATAAACTCAGATCGAATCTGTGATGCTTTTTTAAATATTTAGAGCCATGTTGAAGATGCCTTAGGAATTCATTACAATATGCTATTAAGTTATTCCTGGTATTCTTACAGATATAGCATGCGTTGCCATCATATATTCTTAATAAATAAATAACTTATTAAAATAGATACCAATCACTCAAAATCAATACTACTGTGAATGTGATCTTTGAAGGCCCTGGGGCACAGGCATCTTTAGAGACACACACACACATATACATATACACTACTCACAAAAAGTTAGATATATTTGGCTTTTGGGTGTCACGATGAACCTAAAATGCACTATAACCGTTACAGGTGAACTTAATGTGACCTTCCCTAAACGTTTGAATGCACATGTCCAACTCTTCAGCGTTTCAGTACTTTTTACACAGCTTGCTGTTCTCTGACAAGGAGCTTAACGGCAAAATTCACAACAGATGTTTGATCCATGAATCGACCAGTACATTTCCTGATTCAATCAGGATTAGTATTTAAACAGTCGTCCTCATCATGCTGTTCGCCTTTTGACATCATGAAACCAAGACGACACCTAACAACTGATCAACAGTACCTCGCCATTGCGAGGCTTCAAACAGGATGTTCTCAGATGGAAGTGGCCACTGAGCTTAGAGTGTCACAGAGTGTCATCAGCAGGTTGCAACAGATACAGAGACTGGAAGAGTCACAGAAAGCCATAGAAGTGGACATCCTTTGGCCACATCCCACACTGATGTCCACTTCATTGTGAACAGTGCCCTGCGGAATGATGAATGCCACTCAACTCCAGAGACATTTAAGTGCCATGTCAGACCATTCAAAACTTTACATCAGCATGGTCTGCGTGCTAGACGACCTTCAAGGGTACCTGACCACACCACCAGGCACAGGGAGTATGTACGCTGGACGAGGGACCAGTGGGCTTCAGTGCTGTTCTCTGATGAACGTTCGATTCACGTTGAGCAGTAATGATGGCCGCCAACGATGTTGGAGACGTCAAGGAGAGCGCCATGCATCAGCCACTGTTGTCACCAGACGAGCCTTTGGTGGTGGTGGTGTTACAGTGTGGGCAGGTGTGTCTAGTCAATACAGAACTGCCCTACACTTTGTGAATGGTACAGTGACAAGCCCATACTACCTGAATAACATCATTAATCCAGTCATTGTGCCCCTGCATGAACAACACAGGCCTAATTTCATCTTCATGGACGACAATGCTCCAGCTCATCGAGGTCGCATCATTAGGGAATGGCTGCTGGAGATTGGGGTCCCTCGAATGGAGTGGCCCGACTTGTGATCAGCACGAGATGTCGTTGTCGAGCTGTAATTGATGCTCAAGGGCACATGACACGTTATTGAGACACTGACATTTTTTGTTGTGGTATACTCACCACTCTTGTTGGCTTTTGTTTTTTATACGTTTTCCATAAATTTCACCCGAAAGCCAAATATCCCTAACTTTTTGTGAGTAGTGTATATATACAGTATATTCAGTAATAATTCAGTTAGTAAGGTAATCCCTCTTAATAATTGATTTCAGGTAGGCCTCTTACTCCCAGTGAAGGGCATTCTTAATGCTTCAACATACCAAGACATTTTGGACAATGCCATGCTTTCAGCTTTGGGGAAGAAGCTTTTCTACTCCAGCATGACTGTACCCCACTGCACAAAAAAAAAAACCTCCATAAAGACATTGTTGGATGAGTTCAGTGTGGAAGAGCTTGACTGTCCCAAACAGAGCCCTGACCTCAACCCCATCCAGCACCTTTGGCATGAACTGGAATGTGAGCCAGGCCTTCTCGTCCAACATCAATACCTTACCTCATAAATGCTCTACAGAATAAATGGGCACAAATTCCCACAGAAACTCCAAAATCAAGGAAAGCCTGCCAAGAAGAATGGAAGCTGTTATAGCTGCAATGGGGGGGTGGGGGGGGTGGTACCATGACCAACTCCGTATTAAAATCTATGGATTTGAATGTACTGTCATTAAAGTCCATGTACTTGCACATTTTTTTTTATCATTTATTTAGCAATGTGACCACAATCACCAGCAGGTTGGAAAAATCTGGTATAACAGCATAAGTTCTTAAGAAAAAACTTGTTTCATATTGAGGTCAGGTGGAACGAATGTGTAATTAAATTACCTTAAGCACACTTGCTGTGAAATAAGACAAATTATTTAAATTTGGTTCTTAAAATACATCTAGAGAAATGGATCCTGGCCTTTTTCTTCTGGTTTTACAGCAATTGGGACCAGAAAGGAAATTACCATGGTCTGCTGCAGGTGGAATGAGGATTTTCTCTTGAAATGATAATGAAGGCGTTAAGAGAGAAAGAATTAAACTGACTCTGAGCTCCAAGGCTGCAAAGAAACGAGACGTAACCTTGGCCGATTCCCTCAGAGAGCACAGAGGTAACATTCCTCAGCCGGGCATCACACTTCAGATATTCTTTGAAATTCTCATCACATTAATCAAACACTGTTTTGACTGCCAGTCTCTCCTGAAATCTCTTGAGAAGATATTTTATTTATCTAGACAGCAAACCAAGAACACACACTCAAGGTTTCAGCTGAGCTTCATTCATGACAGGAGAGTAAACAATTATTAGCATGCTAATGTGCTTGGCTAATTAGAGTGGAAAAGAAAAAAAGGTGGAATAAACCTGTATTAATCTGAATAAACATACTGTAAGCAGATCATCTTCCCAATGCAGCGGAAAATAGGGTACAAATGGGGTCCTGATTGGTGCTACTATCTAAGTGTTGGCCCCTACATTGGTACGTCATGAGTTTGATCTTAATTGATGCCACACCCATCCATGGCCAGGAGTCCAAGGTCACACAACTGGATCTCTCCAGTCATTCAGTTGAGCTGTAAAGTGTCCAGTGTTGCTGTAGTAGAGGCAGTTCTGAAAGATGTGGTGCCACTTTACATGACGCAGAGGAAGCACATGTCAGCCTTCATCTTATCAAGAGTGATTATATCAGATTACATTGAACTTCGATAATGTAAAACCACTGACAAATGACTAAAATCCACTTTTCTAAAAGTCAACTGTAGTCCAATTGAAAGATTTAAGGACTTCAGTACTTGGACTTGGTCCTTCTTCCCTTTGGATAGCCATACAAAAAAAGCTTTGTAATACCACTGACAAAAGCTTGGGACAAGGTTTAGCAAAGTAAAATCATATTTACACAAATCACATAATAGTAACACATGGACGATTCAATGTTCCACCTTGGAGAGCAACATTCTCAATAGCAAGGATTTTTTTTTTTTTTTTTTTTTAAATCAAGATTGAAGGACAAAAGCAAAGCAATGCAAACAAAAAGGACAGGCTGTTTTTATTTTCCACAGTAGGATACTGTACAATCAGATCTCACTTGGAGGCGCTTACGGCATTAAAAAGTGTTCGTTCATCCCTTTCCAGTTCATGCTGAGAGACACGGTCAGAAAGTTAATTCATTAAACACTGATATTAATATGAATTATACAACCTGAAAATTACAGCAGACATGGTCCATAACAGGATGAATATGACAATCATATGGCAAAGGTCCTCAGAGATGTTCCAGTGGGCACCAAAAATACCCCAAAAAAACAGGTGTCCCCTAAACCAGGATGGGATACACAATCCATATGTCAAGTAGCTTAGAGCAACAGAACAGACACAGGATCAAATCTGGAACATGAAATTATGTTTATGTTGTGTCAGTGATGCACCTAGCCAGCCATAAGCACCATCAACACAAAGCTAATCCTACCATATCCAATTATATCACTATATAATTAATTCATAAGTAAATAGGATTGGCTTGTATAACAGTACTTAACAGGATGCAAGAGGCAAGAACTGATCACGACTGAGCACCTTTGCTCTGGGAAGCCTGAAAAATATGGGCCAGTGTCTCTCAGCACTGCTACACACATGGATGGAGTCAGAACGCGTGCAGGAGCAATCAAGGAAGCACCGCAAGATCATCCGTGGACTTTGATCTAGGTACCACCACCACAAAAACAGACCTGCAAATGAAACAAACACAATAGAGGTCATAAAATCACTGGACCAGTGTCTTCAATGTATACAATGGAGTCAATAAGTCAAGTCATGTTTGGGGTCTGGAGCTATGATGCTAATGTAAATAAATAATATGTGCTTTCAAGTGAACCCTGGTACACTACTGGTCAGACTAAATGTTTCTGAAGGTCCACATTAAAACATCAGAGCAGGCTTAGTGTTACATTAAGCATAATGAAGCTGCTTTATTTCCCTCATAATTCTCCCATATTGTTTATAGACCTGCATGTTTTTCTTGGGGTGGTACTTCAAGGAACCCTCAGCCCAGGTTCGATTCTCAGCTGGGCTGAGGGTTCCTTCTGTGTCGAGTTTACATGTTCTCCCCATGTGGGTTTCTGCTGGGTTCTCCAGTTTTCTCCCACAGTCCAAAGACCTGCATGTCAAGTCGACTGGAGACACTAGACTGCCCCTAGGTGACGGTGTGTGTGTGTGTGTGTGTGTGTGTGGGTGTGTGTGTGTTAGGGCTGCCAAAAGGATAATCACAATTATTTTTATCAATATTGAAATCACGATTATCACAATTATTCATTATTTTAGGTAAAACACATTTTTATTGAACTTTCTATTTTAAACAAACAGTAAGTGAACAAGGCTTTCAGATCAAAATGAAACCTCAAATAAAAATAACTCAAATAAAAAAGTAAAATTTACCCAAGACAAAGGGCTAACAAAAAATAAATATGCAATTACAGAGTGCAATCATGAAGTGCAAACAAATGGAAAAAAAGAAGCCTATGCAGAAAAGGCACATACTACAAGGAACAGTATGGGGTGCCGTTTGTAAAACAGCTAAACAAATTTAGAGGTGTCATTTTTTATCATTAAGCGCAATTTTCATTCAATTTTCACACATTTAGAGCTAAAGGTGTTAAAAACTAAATGTTGCTCTCCAAATCTAAATGTTGCACTTTTACAAACGGCAACTCTAAATGTGGGATTTTAATGTAGCACTTTTACAAACGGCGAAATATGCGAATTGGCCACGCCCCATGATTACAATTGGCCGTTACTTAGCAGGGGGATGGACTGCGTGCTGTGATTTTCCCCTCACCAACATGGAGGATTTGCTTTAAATGATCTTAAATCTAAATGGTAAATATGAAAAATATATCTTGACTCTAAGATAACTCTAAACTCTAAATATAACTCTAAATGTGAAACTTCACAGTTAGATAGGGCTCAGTGACATCTTTCCAACAACCCCTCGCTTGCCATAATAGCCCCCGGAGATCCGGAGTTATTAGCCAAAAACCATTCACCTCGGACAAATGTAATGGGACACCCGGGCGAGGTGGACAGTTTTCAGCTAAAACTCCGGATCTCCGGGGGCCATTATGGCACACGAGGGGTCGTTGGAAAGGGCTCATTGAGCCCTATCTAACTGTAAAGTTTCACAAAGATTGGTGGTTGCCCCGAGCCGCGAGCATGTTCCGCAAAGTATTGGGACATCTGGGCAAGGTGAACGGTTTTCGGCTAATAACTCCGGATCTCCTCACTGCAGGGCCCGCTCCTTTTTTAGGCAGCTTAATGAAGCCCTAATCTTTCATTCTCCCCCTGGCGGTTGGCTGACTATTGGTTGAGAAAGTGCTTGATTTGATATGCAGCAGAGCCCGGTATTCAAATGTTAATATCACCGACGATCTTACTTTAATCAGTCAAAATCGTGATCAAAATTTGATTAATTGTGCAGCTCTAGTGTGTGTGTCTGCCCTGTAATACACTTGCAACCCATCCAGGGTGTTTCCATGCCTTTTGCTCTCTGACTGCAGAGATAGGATCCAGTGCCCTGGTTAAGGAGAAGTGGTTTAGATAGTGGATGGATGGATGGATGGATGTTCTTTCAGCACAAGCTGCTGTTGCTGCTGCTAATGTCAGATGTGCAAAAGTAAAAGCTAATTTTAGCACAAGACCACCGCACATTTTTTTTATTGGTTGGGCCAAGTGATCATACAGTTTGAATTCAAATTCATGCATAATTAAACCAACCAATCGTGAAGTAGAGACTTATGTACTGTTTATTTTTATAACTAAGACTGTAATAGATTGACAACAAAGGAATAATTAAAAAAAAAAATAAATAAAAAAAAAAAAATAAAAAGTCAAATGTACATAATATTCTACTAAATTTTGCTCCTTTACCTGCAGCTATAAAGACTAACGTTGCTTACAAAACACTCAGTCAAGTCACCTAAATCTGTAAGCACATCCCCTAAATTTCTGTCAAGCTACATTTGGGTCTATATTATGGTGGCTCAGAACTGTACAGGCACAGGTTTCGGACTCGAGATCAAAAAATGAACAAACCTTCACTGCTACAGGCAGTCGTTTCACCAGAGCCAAAAATGGACAGGATTTCACTGATCAGAGTAAGTCATTCTGAGCCCTAAACCATGTGACCAAGTTCTCAACATTATTGGAAAAGATTTGGGTGACTATTGACTTCTAGAGTTTATTAGCCTCATAGCTCCAGTCTTAAACTAAAGAAGCAAAGTTTGGAATATTGTTTAAATTTGATGTTTTGTTGAACTACTCCTTTAAGCTTAACATTCATGCAACAAAATGGGTTGAACTGTGCAAATCTGGACTTTATACTATAATAGGCTGGTAATAGTTTAATTGTTCATTGGGCACTAATGGACATGTCAAATTCCTGAGTAAACACTCATATACATTTTGGGCACGTAATGTGAAACCAACCGAACCAGATGAAAAGGATACAATGGCACAAATCAAACACTGCTGACTTTGGCCAATAAATTCGCTTTAGATTTGGGCCTCAGTCGTCTGGCAGAGAAATCCTGCTTTGTGAAGTATGAGGTACCCCCCAGGACCAGCACTGTGCACCCCGCTGTACAGGACAGACCATAAAGCATTTTAAACAGCCTCTTACCCTAGTGAATGGATGTGTGCTGCTCCTCCTGCTCTGGCTGACTAAATCCTTCCTCCCTCCTTCAGTTTGCCCACCAGATCCTCCACAGACTCGACCTTCACTCCAGCCTGCCTCTGTGGAGGCTCCTCCACTCGCAGGACTTCTACACGAGAGGTCAGGTCCACGCCCAGGTCTCCAGGCTTTACATTAGCGATTTTCTTCTTCTTGGCTTTCTGTGGAGTCACAAACAGCCATTAGCATGAACTTGGGAAACCAGGATATTCAAATGAATCTGGACAGAACAAACTTACATATGACATTTCTGTACAATAATTGTCTATCTGCTGATTTTAAAATCATGGTTCTCACAGTGGGGTCCATAACATACAGCTAGGGGTCCCAGACTTTATTTTTGATATCTACCAAAAAAAAAAACCCCTCCAATTTCTTCTGAGCCAGTAGATTAGTCATGAGTCAAGGTGGTACAAACAAAAAGAATCAGTACTTTCTGAATATGGGCTACAATAAATCCTATTAAACAAAACAAAAACAAAACTAGTGAACTGACTGAAAAATTGGCCAAATGCTTGCACATGCCATGTTTTATTTTAGCCCCCCCCTCCAATATATTAAAATACAACACATCATTGATAATTAGGGATGGGAATCAATAAGAAATTATTGATGTCAGTGCCATTATCGAGTCTTCTTATCAATTCGATTCCTTCCTAGCTGTTTTATTAGATGTCAGGACTCTGTCTTTTTTTTGTAAAATGCAACCACGCCTTGGACCACTTTCTCCACTCCATGATAATTCGAGTCGCGGAGTGTGGTCATCACGTGCGACGCAGGAACTGCAACTGTTGCACACTTGTTATATACAAGCAGATGGAAAAGGTCCAAGGCCATCAGCATCACAGTTACAAAATGGACAGATCTGTGGTGATACTGTACCATGATGTTGGGTAGCGTAGCGTATCTGGGCGTATTGAGGCGAAGGTCTGCGGTCACCACTGCTGGCATATTAATTTTTATGGTCTCCAGTCCACCGTCGATCTCTCGGACCACCTTCAATTTGTCTCCCTCGATCGTCACCTCAGAGGCAAAGGTCCCCTGTGAAACCAAAACAAAGGCCCATGCTTCTGACACCTAAAGTAGGTTTCTTAATTATGTCAATATCATCTTGTCAACATGCCATAATAAGAGGCTATTTTACTGCAGAAACAACCTCGTAACCAAAAGAGGGCGACTCTGACCTCTGGTGGAGAGGCAGTATAAAACACTCATATGTACTGTAAAGCAAGCAAGTGTAGTTACTTTTCAGTACTGCTGAACACATTTTGGGAGTTTCACAATCAAAACTTGATGCAGTTCATATCTGGTCAGGTTCAAAAATATTGTCTGGCCTGAATCAGAGTTGGACTCTTGTGGGTAGGGTAGAGGTTGGACACAAAATTCTCAGGCTGTATTCATGCTGATTAAAGCTCTAGTTGAAACAATCGTGTTGATTTCTTTAGTCGTGGCTCCTAAGTGGTGGTCCTACATCTTACTGTGAGAGGGGTTAAAATACGGTCGTAGTCACAGTGACCAAAGACACAGACACCCCATCGTACATCTACACACCTTCACACAGACACAGACACACACACACACACACACACACACACACACACTTGTACATCTACACACCTTCACATAGACACACACCCCATCGTACATCTACACACCTTCACACAGACACACACCCCATCGTACATCTACACACCTTCACACAGACACACACCCCATCGTACATCTACACACCTTCACACA
>JBBIGA010017435.1:0-14731 GCA_037576975.1 Alestes dentex | reverse complement strand
CTTAATCGATAGAAGAATACACACACCACTGGAAATCCGAGCAGCCTGTCTGTGCACTGACGATTCACTTCACTTGCGTGCGGTGAGTTGGAGGCAAACCCGAGAGGATTTCCAGTGGTGTGTGTTTCTCCTATCGATTAAGTGGAGTAGATTCTTTCGCGAATGATTCAAGATTCAACAGGGGTTTCCAAACACCCACAACCCCGCTGCGTTAAAAATGCTTCTGACGCCCCTGATATCATAGACAGTATGAGTGTATATATCATCTACTATACACACAGTCTATGAATGTATGTATCATATGTATAGTCATGTCATCATATATACTGTATGTTATCATTACAATGATTGTTTTCATACCTACAGCACAGGGATTCTTTTTATTTTGGAATCTCTCTAGGAGAGCTATAGCTTTCCAACTTGTTGTTGCTTTTGTTAGTTCACTGCTTGTTGATTTATCCACAGGCATTTCTGAGTACACTCTGCAAAGGTATTAAAAGGTATTAAATCTTCAAAAACCATGAAGATACAGTGCATGAACAGCTGGACTTCAGCCTGCACTTCTACTGGTCTAAATGGTCAAACAAGGGAAATATGCAAACAGCTTTTCAAAAAAACAATGCAGTCATCACTAGTGATTATAATCCAAATAAACAAATAACTTCACCTATGCCTGTTCAGTCTGTGTCCAGCTACTACAACAAATGTTTGTTACATTTCATATGTTAATCATACATTAAATTAACGGTAAACAAACTAAGTAGGTTCCTTCAGTGACTGTATGAATATTTCAGAGAAAGAATAGAGCTTTATTGTGAAATCTGGAATCTGGACAGCTTGAAATGTGAGAATGTGAGAAACGCAAGCAACAATAGCTTGGAATGAACTGGTTTAATTACAATAGTTTTGATCTATGTATTCATATTCACAGTGTTGTATGTACAGTACCCAAAAAAGTTACAATTGAATTACACACTTTTATAATCCTATGTCAACATTATACATTCCTGTGCTGAATATATTTAACTTCAAGCCATGTCTAACTAGCGTTTTTTTCCAGGTTAATTTAGGACCTGTGGTAGATAGACTTCAGTGACTTAATGACTCACCTTCTTCTATAACTGTGTGAGAAACTTCACTCTTCTAAAGTCCATTACACTCCAGTCCAGCTCTGCTCTCTGCCACCACTAATTAGCCGAGAGAGTTGTTGTGCTTAAAGTTTCTCCTTAATCAGGCAAAAGATTCCAGCACAGTGTTTTGCAATGTACAAAACTTCTACTGATAAATGACTATACATATTTTACATTTTTCAAGTAGAGCACAGTATATAGTGGCTGTTGTAGGCAAACCTTGAATTTATTTTTTAATTTTACATGATCTGAGAAGAGGTGGCTTCCCTTTACATTGTATGAACTTGTCCTGAATATACATATAGTAATGTAATATAATAAGACATGATGGTGAAAGGACAGTGCTTTCTGGGTCGGCCTGGGATTGAATAGGGAAGTGAGACAAGACACAGATGTAATTAATTACAGACATGAGAGAAACCAGTATTGACGGGGGAGGTTGGGGTTTTTTGGGGCATGTAAAATTGTGTCAACTCAAGGGATCACTAGTCTGCTGAAGCTGTCAAGACATGCCTTCCTCCTGCCTGAAAAGCCTGCTATTTTGGTTCCGTATTTCAAATCCAATCCTATTGACAGAGTTGTGTTGGGCATTGTCAGATTTACAGACAGTGATTGGCAGCACTCTGATCCAATGATGTTGAGTATTGTCCAACTTACAGGCAGCGATTGGCAGTGGTCTGATCCAGTGGCATTGGGTATTGTCGGATTGAGAGTATTGCAGACCAGTGGGATTGGAGGGGAGGACCAGGGGGCAAATCATAGTTTAGAGCAGGAGTGTCCAGCACGTTTTTGTGATTTCCCTGCTCAGAAACACCTGGTTCACCTCGCCAGTTAATTGCCAGGTTTAGTGAATCTGTTTGAATAGGAGATCCATCAAACTGTGCTGGACACCGGCCCTACAGGAGCGGAGTTTGACACCCCTGGTTTAGAGTGTCAGGGGTTGTGACGGTTTTGCCGTCCTTCCTAAAGTGCTTTTCGTAGTCTATAGCTTTGTTTGCCTGTGTGAATGTGAATATAATTTAAGTGATTCAAAATTACTTATGACAAAATGTCTTTATGAGTGTACATGGAAGCTAAAGATCCTTTGTCTTTTCTGTCTCTGACATGTGAAACTTTATCCTCTGACCCTCCGTCACACTACAGCAATGGTAAAAACTGCAGCCAACAACAAAGAGAACAGAAATCTATTTTTCTGCTAAACCCAAATGATTCAAAGATCATTTAGAGCAATGTGTGTGCAACAAAAACAAACTTTTGTTAAATAACGTAGAGGCATATCTTGTTAACTTGCTAAATTCAGGAGTACTAAAAAATAGGAAAGTGTAAATGTTTTTGGTTTAGGCCTACATCTGGCTCTGGAAGGAGTATTGGCATGTAGAGATGCAGCAGCTCAGTGCTAGCATTTAGCTTGACAAACAATCGTTTGTTTTCCTTCGGGCTGATTAAAACTGGTGTGGATGGTGAGAACCAGTTAGGTGAGACTCTGAGAGCCGTGGTTTTACAATATACTTTACATCAGACAGTCTTTGCAACTCTGTGGGTAGAGAGCCCTAGGCTGAACCGACTGACTCACTTAACTAACTCACACCTCAAAGTGCAGCATCTTCTTCTCTTCTGCTATTTGCAAGCTCAAAAATATACATGTATTTTTTCCTTTTTTATATCAAGGCAATACAAGTTCAGGCAAATTTATTTGTCTAGAGCTTTTCACTACATTACAAAGCAGCTACACAAAGTCCAAGCCCCCGAGACAACAGCGCAAGGAAAAACGTCTTAAGATAAACCTTGACGGGAACCAAAACTCAAACCGGGGTGTTGGGTCTCCTCAGGTCCTCCTCAGGTCTAACCTTTGAAAGCAATACAATAACACAAGGAGTAAAATGTGTTATGAGGAGCCAGGTCTCACATGTTTCAATGTTTCAGGTCTCACGATATACAATGTAATCAA
The DNA here is from genome assembly GCA_037576975.1 of Alestes dentex. NCBI lineage: Eukaryota > Metazoa > Chordata > Actinopteri > Characiformes > Alestidae > Alestes > Alestes dentex. The sequence continues at coordinate 11,653 of JBBIGA010017435.1, read as the reverse complement.
ATTACGTACTGCGATTATGCTTTAGGGTTTTTTTTTTCGTGCTAGGACAACGCTTCACTTTTTCAGGGTAGGACAACGCTTCACTACCCTATGTATTTTAATGTGCAGTGCGTAACACCGCCAGTATCAGCGGTAACTGGTGACTGAGGGACAGTAGGAGAGAAATAATGAGTTGATTCCTTATCGTTTTTGACGGGGAAAGTCCCTAACCCTAACAGTCACCAGTTAGTGCTGATACTGGTGGTGTTACGCACTGCGCATTAAAATACATAGGGTAGTGAAGCGTTGTCCTACCCTGAAAAAGTGAAGCATTGTCCTAGCACAAAAAAAAAACCCTTAAGCATGATCGCAGTACGTAACTTGATTACATTGTATATTGTGATGGCTGCATGAAAAGTCGTGAGATCAGGTTTTTATGAGTGTATTCACGGAATGACTGAGGAACAATAATAGTAATTTTTACTGCATGGTGAAAGAGCATAAAAGGTGAGAACAAGATCTGAGTCTACAGAAGGACGAATGTGTGATGGTCTCCTGTCTTTCCCCCTGTTTTCTTGTCTATGTTGTTGTTTATGTCCTCCCTGTTCCTTGTGTTTTTTTTTTGTTTTTCCTGAACATGTGTCTGTCTTCCATGCGAGTTTGTTGTTGTTTGGTCTTAGCCCCACCTTAGCCCTGCCCCCTTGTTCATGTCTTCTCCCCACCCCAGGTGTTCATGTTTCCTTTGTCAGTATATAAACTTCCAGGTTTCAGTCTGTGTTTGTGGATTCTTTGTAAAACTCTACCCTGTTTCTAGTTGTGCCATTTTGCTTGGGTTTTTTTTTTTTTTTTTACATTTTCTCTCGTGGTCGGGTCTTGTTTTTTCATCTGTTGTGTTCTTGTCTTGGAACCCCTAATTTATTTTTGTTGTTGTTGTTTCTTGTTTTTTGCATTAAGCATTTGAGAATCTCACATTTAAATCACATTTGCCCTGTCCTATCTCTTTACAGAATGGGAGTGAAGCACATGATGTGTATTAGAGGTCACCTGGTAAATGTTTGTCATGATTGTGGTCTGCGACCGATGGGGGTTGCTGTGGGACTGTGAACTGTTCTCCACCTTCAGCTGGAGATAGTTAACCTGAGGGCTGATTAGCCCCCGGCGTGGTATTTAAGGTGTTCTGTCCCCAGATGTGGTGTGGAGCATTAACTGTCCTTACCTCACCTTATCCCGGTCTTTGTCCTCCTCCTGCTCTACTCATTTGTCTCTTTGTTTTCTCGTGTCTGGCCCCCGTGCCGGTTTCTGTTCTGCTCAGTGTTGTGTTTTAATAAATCACCTCATATCATGGAAGTCTGCGCCTGTGCCTTCTCTCCTTCTCGGTCCGGAGAGGACCGTTTCATGACATTAATGGACCTTGGTTGATATCAACAGAATCTGTTTATATACCAGTGTTTTCAATGACCAAATTCTGCTCTGATTGGAAGAAACAGCAGACACCCAACAGTCTGCTTCAAATTCAGACCTGCCAAAGCAAATCATCAACATACGAAGTAAAGAACATGCTACATATATGACTTCGATGAACTTCACATGTCTGTGCTCAAAATATGAGTTTTAGCAGAATTGCTAATTCCAATGTGGCACTTTCAGAATCAGGAAAACTGAGTGAATTAAAAAATGTCAACACTGCTATATCAGATCTCTGATTTAAATAGAAGAAAAACCTTCAGTGAAGCAATTTTTGAGACCTGTGCTACTCAAAACCGTCCAAACTTCCTTCTCTCTTTATAAACTTACAAAAGGAAGACAGATAAGACATTTGAGATGTCTGTGACAATGGCGACTGTGTCTTGCAGGGCGATTTTGTTGCACCCAAGCAATTCCTGGGACCTTCTCTTCCCCCCAATCTCTGCACTCTTACCATACATTTAGACATGTACAGCACAGGCTCTTGAGATAAGCGCTGTCCTGCCGCTCCAGAGTAGAAGAATCAGGAGAGGATAATCTGCCACATTATACACTCTGAAACACAATTTACCCCTTGAATATACACCAACCCCCTTAGTTTGAATTAAGTGGCTGTTAATTTGTGAAACTGACCCCTTAATTTTATCTTAAAATTAGATTTAAGGCGTGAGTGTGAAAGTCATTAATCTTAAATTTGAGGCTTTAATTCAGGAGGTTCTATTATTTAAGGGAGCAAATTTGAAAAAGTAAGGGAAATTCAGTAGTTTTACCCCTTAGTCAGCCTTAATCTGTGCACTTTTTCCATTAATTTTCAAATGTCAAAATTAAGGTAATTTTAAGGGGTAAAATTGAGGCGTTTGCTTTTGTAGTGATAGTCATCTGTCTCTCCATGGATTAGCCATTCATCAAGACTCTGAGGACACTGTGCATTTGATGATTAATGAATATTATCAAGCTGCGCTGCATATAGGCCACATGCCACCTTTGAATGATGACATTTGTCATTCAAGGATGGGCTCTGTAGTGGATTCCTGTACATTCACCATTTCAGAGACATGAGGTTTTATTTTAAGAGCAACTGTATATTTGTCATGTGCTGTTATTGCACACTCAGCAGGCAGCGGGCTGGTGTAGATTGGAAAAAAAGCAGGCTGTAATGCCTTTCCACTATTTCCTAGAGGACACAGTGTGATTTTCCAACAGCTATAACCTGAAAGTTCATCATTGCTAAGGCTGAGAAAAGGCCTTTGGGTGTGGTTTCAGCGGCTCGTTTATTACTTGTACGGGAGATCGCACTCAACAGAGAGGCAATAACCTCCGCCGCGAGGAACCAAACAGAGCTGGCAGGAAATTAAGCACCATTTTAATAGCCAATGATCATAACAGAGGTAATAAAACCCCAGAAAACAAATGCATATTTATTTAGGCAAAAGGCGTGGAGTACAGAAAGTGTAAAGTGTGGTTTTATGGAGGAGCAAAAAGTCCCGTGCTTTTATCTTGGCAGACTGTAAATCTTTTCTGGCTGTCAGTTTTACGTGATAGATCTCTAAAAAAACCCTTGAGTTCAGGCAGTAAATATTTTAGTTTGGCCAAAAGAAAAAAAGAAAAACAAACATCTTTACAATAAAGCTCACCTCTGCAAGACGCTCCCCCCTCCCCCCCATGGGATGTGACCACTCTCATAAAAGAAAAACACGACATGGTTCTAAGAAACCCACAGAAACAAAGGGGGAAATCAACAGATCTAACAAAAACACACAAAAAACAGAACTAGAAATTACCATAACAGAGTTCCAAAGTTTTACAAAGAATCCACAAACAGACTGAAATACAGAAGTATTAATACTAATATAGGAAATGTGAACACCTGGGAAGGTGCGGAGACAGGAACTAGACACAGGTGAACAGGATAACAAAGGGGCGGGACTAAAGGCGGGGCTAAGGCCAAAACACACTCAGATGGAACAGACACATAAACTAAGACACGTGGAGAGTGTAAACAACAACATGGACAAGAAAACAGGGAGAAGACTGAAAATGACAAAAAGCCAAAAAGAGGGAAAGGACAGGGAGAACATTACAGGCTCCTGTTCACATCCAGTGAAAATCAAACCATGATTGGTGGCATTTAAGCAATAGAACACCAGTAGGACTCTATGTTTTGGGTTACTGTTAATAATATCACAGCTGTAATCTACTGTGAAAACAGAGTTTTGGCGTATCTGGCTTCAATTTCTTTTTGTTAGTAGTGTAATAAGATTGTTGACTGAGGTGTGGTGGTTCGTGATGTAAGATGCTGTGATATAACAAACAACTTTGAGTGTTGGATAGCTTTTATACAACAGTTCTACAAAAATAGAGAAAAAAGTAAAGAATGAGGGCTATGCATGAAATATGCTTTAAGATGGGAAATTCCTTCCAACAAAAAAGTCGTTTATGTAAGGCCTGGTATGGAATATCAGGTGCTACTGGACAGCCCTCTCCAGATCACAACTCCAGGATTTCACACAGACCCAGGGGCGGAGATCAGGATCACGTGAATACTCGGCTCAGGTAGTATATATAGCCCTTCCAGACGATCTATCTGTGCGACGTAAACTAAGCCCTGCCTAGTTTCTGAGCCTACCCTCTGTGTTTTAGATTATTCCCTGTTTTCTCCAACCCGTTTCCTGACTTCGGACTACCCTTTTTTGCCTAGTGGACTTGACTTTGACTGTCTGTTGTTGGATAAGCTGGTTTTTGACTTTTTGCTAGGGTTTTGGAGCGTTTGCCTGTTTGCGGACTTTGTATTTCAATAAACCTTCTATTTTTGTGCTCTGTCCATGTTCTTTACAGCTTTACAAATACAGCTGTATTGTAATATCAGGTTCAGCTTGTCTTTTTAAATACTTGCTGGGTTAATCTGACTGTCTGTTAAGCATTGCCCATTCTGTCTGTAGAATTACATTCTGTTTATTTCTGGTGAGCTCCTGTTTGTGCGGTAGCTCCTCTGTCACAGCCACTGATCGAGAAGTTCACTGGCAGTGATTGGTCCAGAGTGGCCTGATGCAACACTTGTTCAGAACCTGACCAGCTGAGCAGCAGCTCAGAAATTATTTGTATGAAGTACTGAATGTGTTCATTTTCTGTTTTGTTTGTGTAAAGCAGGCATGTCCAAAGTCCGGCCTGGGGGCCAATTTTGGCCAGTGTTCAAATTTCCACCGGCCCGCAGCCTCTGTCATAAAATCAATAATATGCGGCCGCCAGCACTGTTGACCACAGTATAAAATACATGTCTACAAAAAAGCTATTTTATATTTCACCAGAAGATGGCAGCAGTTTGTGCGTGACCCCTGTGTGACCATTTCCAGCCCATTTCTAAAATGGCGACAGTAACTAAAAAAAGGAAAGTTGACCGCGAGGGCCGCTGCTTCCAGGACAAGTGGAAATTGGAGTATTTTCTATCAGGTCTCTATAAGGTCTTGTAAACCCGACAAATTAAATACTAAAATGAAATTCGACCCTGCAGCCCGTTTTTCCATTTCGTATTTTTGATCTGAGTCTAAAATTGAAATAATGAAAAACGCGGCCTTTTTCGTTTTTGATATCCGATTCAAATCCGATTTGATTGTCAGTTGAAAAATGAAAGAACGAGTGATACACGGATTCATATGGCCCTCAGTGTTTTGTACTTCTGAATAAGATAATTGTTAGTGTTATTCTTCTGTTCACGTGTTTTGAATTTAGAAGTTTACAGTGAGCGTTTCATAGTGAATAATTTGTAATGTTTCAAATGAACCTAGATATGTTTAATCTTCCTGAATTGTTTTTTTCCAGACAGACTTTTTCTTCATTTTATGTGGTCTTCAAATATGAAAGGCAGAGTGATTTGGTAAAAACAGGTTTAGATTTATTTGTGTTCTGTGTATACCGTTTGCAATTAATATTTCATAAAATAGTTCATTGCTATTTAATGTTAACTGTTCAAAGAGTGTCAGTCTGAATGGTCAGCCCCCACACTTTGTCACCTCACCAAATCCTGGCCCTCTTTGCAAAAAAGTTTGGACACCCCTTGTGTAAAGTGACCATTCTGTCATACGTGGAAACACCGCAGCACACAGTGTGAACAGCACAAAATTCTTAATCTGCATTTAACACTTTTAATCCATGTTAGTACTACTACTACTACTACTGCTACTACTACACCTAATACTACAACTACTACTACTACTACTATTAATATTGCTACTACTACACCTATTACTATGACTACTAGTACTACTACTGCTACTACTGCTACTACTACTGCTACTACTACTACTGCTACTACTACACCTATTACTACTGTTACTACTACTGCTACTACTGTAACTACTACTGCTACTACTACTGCTGCTACTATTGTTACTACTACTACTTCTACTGTTACTACTACTACTACAGCTACTACAATGGTGATGGTAGCTCAGTGGGTAGGATACTTGCCTCTGGAACAATAGGTCATGGGTTCAAATCCTACCTTCAGCATACCACCACTGGGTTCCTGAGCAAGACCCTTAACCCCAAGTTGCTCCAGGGAAACTGTCCCCTGTAGTTAGGGAATGAAAGTCGCTTTGGATAAAAGCCTCTACTAAATGCCGTAAATGTGCTACTACTGATACAACTACAACAATGATAAAGTAGATTTGTACAGTCCCTTTTAAGGAACCCAAGCCTGCATTACATAAGACAGTGAATCAGAGACCTTAGAGACTACTTAATGCTTCAGATAGTTTTAAAAGATGTCCAGAGACGAGGTGAGTTCTAGAAAGTGGGGGCAGCAGCACTGAAGGCTCTGTCTATTGTTGGGGATAGAGTATCGGCCTTTGTATTTGGACCGCAGAGTCCGAGATGGGTTGTAAGGGAGAAGCAGGTCCATTAAAAACTGGGGTGCTTGATTTGTTGCAGTAAAAGTGAATCATTACTTAGCGCACCATGCTCAGAGGAATGATATGGTTACAGCGAGGAAAACACTGTTATTAAAGACACAGCACTACAGGTGGAAACCACCTCCACTTATCTGTTGGTAACTGTTGTGTAACCCCTCACTGGTACATGTGTGTTCTTGCAAATTATGATTTCAGAAGTGATTACCCCAGCTTATATACGTCTGTACATAAAAAGAAACGCTCCGACTGTGCAAAGGAAATCATTCTCCTTTGATCAGAAGCAGTCTACCCAAACAAACAACAACAAAGTGCATGAAATACCAACAAATCAATTCAGTGAATCCGAGGGGTTTCCATTGAAATGCGGTGTGTACTCCATGTGTGCAATGAAAGAGAATCCTTTTCTACATTTCTGCGTTTCATCTCTGGTGCCCCGTACAACTCCTCCACCTACAGCGAGTCCCAACTCTTTCTTGGAGTTGGTTTTTTTTTTTTTTTACGTCCTTCAGTTGTTTGTATGCTGTTGTTCATCAGCCTCACTTCAAAGTACCTTGCAAAATATAAAAAATACAATGGCAGCTCCATCTCTCGGCTGATATGATCCTCATTCTTCATGCCCCGCATGCTCTGCAGGCTCTACTAAATTCAGAAACTGCGAAAGACAAATGCTAATGTAATTTTGAAGTCGTCATAAAGCTGGCTCCGTATTCCCTCTCTGATTCAGGGAGGAACAGAGCGTCACTACTCATCATATCTTCAAAGGAAAAACAGCGAGATTGCAGGCCGATGTCTGAAAAATGATGTGGTTTGAAATACACGGCGCATCATGAGAATGAGTGAGGCTTCTCTTTGAATCAAATGAGTTACAGGACAAGAAAGAAGAAACATGTCCATCACGTCCAGGTTGTGCAGGTTTTGTGAATTAGGTTAACTGGATCAGGATTGTTAGAGCAGACAACTCTATAGTACTGTGGCCCACCAGGACTGGCATATAATAAATAATATGATTATTTCTCATATGCCATTTTAAAAACAAGAAAGCCCATGAATAGTAAAAATGTCTAACCTTAACGTTTGTTAGTAGCAATAAAAAGCTCTAAATGTTCTTTTATAGCTGCTTTATCACCACCGCTTAACTTGCCACTAATGTAATAAAGTAAATGCCATCAAGCTGCCATTAGATTAATAGAGCGTTTTGCAGCTGTAGAACTAGGAGAAGTGCAGGCTCCAAAAAAGTCACAATAAAATCACTGCAGAATCTTTTCACGTTTTCAAGTGACATCTTTGTTTTCTGCTCCAAATTATGAAGAGTACGATCTATAAGACTATTGATCAGTGGGGTTTCAAATTGAACTAAGGGTGGAGGACATCTTACACACTACGAAACCTAACCACTTAATTTTACCTTAAATGAATTTTGATATAGGAAAATTAATGGAATAAGTGCATAATGGAATATAGCTGGATGGCCTTGTGGTTAGGGCATTGGCCCTGCAATCAGAAATTTGTGGGTTCGAATCCCAACTGCTAGTGACACCACTGAGGTACCCACAAGTAAGGTCCCGTCCCCACACACTGCTCCCCGTCACCCCTTGTTGGCGGCAGGCCCTGGTTCACTTGGTGAACTGGTTAAATGCAGAGATCACATTGTTCACATTGTGCTGTGGTGTGTTCACGCGTGACTATTTAAAAAGTTTTGGTGTATTTTCAGGGGTAAATTAAGGTAGGGTTAAGCACGCATTTTAAGTACACTGAGTTTCGTAGTAACAGAGCTTCTGAGTAGGATTTCGGAATTCGGGAGTGTTTTTTTCGGATTTTCCTAATCAATGGTCAGAATTCATGATTTATAAGCTTTTAGTATACCAGTACACCACAATGTACACACCACAATACACCACAGCGTTAAATCATCAGAGAATGTGTTACAAGTGGTCTAAGGGGTAAACCGTGGTAAATTTGATCTCTTTCTCATTCTCATTATTTAAAACTATATTTTTATAAACTTTTTATAAGTTGTATTTACTTTTCTCTGGCTTTTATTTTACCAGGCTAGTCACCCTTTCAAATGTTCCCTGGAATCATGAAACTACATGCAACCGACAACAGGCCAGATCCATCTATAATCCTCTGGGATATTTAGAAGAGCCCATTTGATCCACATTTCATTCGGTTCCTTTAAAGGCCTTTTCTAGTGAGCAATGCTGCTTAGACAACAACAAAGCCCTGCAGTCATTAGCCAGCGTTCACCTGGCACAGCAGTGCAGCTCTAAACCCACCGTTCGTCTTGCTTTTACAAAAACGAACCAATATTTTTCGCGGATTAATCCTGGCATGCGTGTACCTTGCCAGCCCCCCAATGGCCGATATTAGTGAAACCCCCAGACTCCTGTTTTCTGTGTTATTTTGCTCCACTGCGGTAACACACAGGGCTATAATGCTCCTGTCAGCCGTTCGTGGCTGCTGGTATATAATTGCCATTTGGCTGGGATTCATCGTCGGCACGCTGTCTCGCAAATCACTGGACAAATGGGCTGCTGTTAGGTCAGCGCGCCGCTTCAAGGTTCACAGCGCTCCACATTACCGGTCAGTCAAGGGAACAGACTCTACATCATTTAAAGGCACTAAATCTGCTGCTGCTTTTCATACCCGAGTTCTGGAATAAACGGTATTATTATTCAACAATAGCAGGGGTAGTAATGCTGACAGAAGGACAAAAGGTGAGTAATTTCCTCAGCCATTTCTTACAGTCACGTAAGGGTCACCCATAAAATATTGGAATTTTGGGGCTTTTTTTTTTTTTTTTTTTTTTTTTTCCCACACATTTTTTGCAGTGGTTGGAATATGAGAAATGATGAATGAGGGGAGTTTCTTATCTCCATGTTTCCACAGAAGCATATGTCAGAACTACAATGGTCCCACAGAGGAGCTTATCTGACAAAATTAAAAATGTGACCACTGTTATGTTTGTTGTAAACAAGGTTACTCACCTCCTGCAGTGGTGTGAGATTAGACCCGAGTGTGAGATCTTTTGTGGTGATGCATCTTGAAGGTCGCAGGAACTTATAGAGACTGTTTGAAATGCATTTTTTGGGCACACTTTGTTTTGTGTGGTCACTATAGATTCTCTACAAATGAATTACTTGATAAACTGCCTGGATGAAGCTATGGTAATAAACAGGTTTGGGGTTATGGTCGAGGTTGGGTTTGGGTGTGATTTAATAAGCGACCTTGGGTTCTTTGAAAGGTGCCATATAAATTCAATTATTACTTCATTATTAGTAGTATTTGTACTACTACATTACATTCATTTGGCAGACGCTTTTACCCAAAGCAGTTAGAGTCCTAACTGCTAAAACCTTTATATAAGGAGTAGTGCAAGAAGATAGATGCATCAGGACAGGATTATTATTAGTAGTAGCAGTAGTGGTGGTAGTAGTAGTAGCAGAGGTAGTATCCATTATATGAAATGTTTAGTTGCATTTAATTGCTATGTACCTAAGGGAGGTACAAATGTCCAGATTCTGTGGGTATTTGAAGAGGTGGATGGGTAGAGATGTAAATTTTTGGTAACTGGGAGACCATATTAGGGGTGGGATTGGTGGGGGCGGACTGGGTCCGCTGACAGGCATGAGCCAAATAAGATTTCAAATTAGATTTACCGATGTCAGCTCTCTGTCTCAATGACGCAAGACAATTTTGTTCATTTTTATGTGCAGCTACCTAAAAACTTTCTAAAAATTGGTGGGGATGAAATGGGCCATGGCAGCGTCTACAGCATAAATGATCAGTGTACAGAGGCCTCTCAAAATACCTCAAAATTTTCCCCACTGGCTGCATACATGCTGATTTATACTCCTCGAATGATCTATACTTCACTGAAACGGAGCACTTTGAGGATTGGTTGGCAGAAGAGGAATAATAGTACATACACTTCACACAAAAGCAGGCAAAAGAGAAACAGATCTTACAGCAAAAATGGAAAAAAAAAGACTTTCCTCTTAGTTTTCTGCACCCTGGTGCACAGGTTCACATTATAATCGAATATATCAACAGACACCAACAAGAATGTCTGGTTATTAGACTGCATATCAGTTAATTAGACACCGTTTCTTAATTATTGTCTTGGTGGGATTTCCTGTGGTTGTTTGATGTACAATACCAGTCAAAAGTTTTGGCACACACTGAGATTTCCTACAGCTGCATGTCTGCCAACAGACAAATCCAAAGGTGACATTTCGATAAATAACAGCTGGCAGCTTCTTTAAATGGCAAAAAAATATCTGAAGCCAAGTTTATCGGCTCCTCTAACCTCCCAGCACCTGCAAAAACAACAAATTCAAACAAAACCAAGATCAGCAATTAAGGTCTCATTGGGTTGAAAAGACTATTTGCTAGTGTTGAATCTGATATTGGATCAAAGCGTCAGGTTATTGGTTCACAGCAAATCCACCAGAGAGATTTATGATGTACTCTATCAGTCAAAAGTTTTTGCATACACTGAGATTTTCTACTCACTAATATTTACTAAAAAGTCAGTTTTTATTAATCACTACTGACCTACAAAAAGCCCCTTAATATGATGACAGTCTAGAATTTGACTCTGCATCACCAACAACCAGTTAATAGGAGTCAGACCTGCACTGTTACAGATTCTCTCATCTTAGAAAGGAAACTGGATTTATTTGAAATATTTTCTGTCCTGTTTGCACTTGTGTTCTGTTCTGTTCTGTTCTTGTGTTCCATGCTCCTGGAGGAACGTTGTTTTGTTTTTACAATGTACAGTGTGTATGGTAGAAATGACAATAAAAACCTACTTGACTTGACTTGAATGCTGATTTTTAAGCCTCTTAAAAAACCCAGTCAGAAAGGACTAAAACAACACAAAGTTCATCTCAAAGAGATTACAGTAATCCCCCAATTTCACTCAGATCAGCAGTCGCGGTTTCAGTCCATCGCAGATTTTCAAACCTTCCACCTCTGAGTACAGCTGACTGTGACGTCTGGACCTCGTGCACCACGCGGCGGTTACCAAGGCAACCAGACACCTGAAAAGAATGAAACTCCGCTGCTCAGCGCCGCCCCAAACATAAACAACCAGCTCGAGGACAAGGGGGCGTGGCCCAAACATAAACAACCAGCACGAGGATGAGGGGGCATGGCGCTCGAGGCCCAAACATAAACAACCAGCACGAGGCCCGGACGTCACAGTCAGCTGTACTCAGAGGAGGGAGGTTTGAAAGTAGCCAATCCGAGAATGTTATTTATTTCTCCTTGCTGCTGATTGGCTGCTGCCCTGTGACGCT
>JBBIGA010017424.1:0-14731 GCA_037576975.1 Alestes dentex | reverse complement strand
AATTTGTGTCAAGTTCGCTCTCAAAATGGCAGGGAAAAAATGCACAGCAAAACGAAAATATGAAGATGAACACAGGACGTTTTTAACAGAGTGGGAGAGATTATATATTTTTTGTTGAACGTAATGGCAAGCCATTCTGCCTTATATGTCAGGTGTCATTAGCGCATTTCAAAGCTTCAAATCTTCAGCACCACTTCAGCTCACTCCATGCTAACATCGACCAGGAACTTCCAAAAGGGACTGAACTTCGCAAGCACGAGTTGGTCACTTTGAAAAGTCAGGCTGAAAAGCAGATACAGTTTTTCCAAAAATTTACGAAGCGCTCAGAGACCGTAATGCTCGCATCGTATCAACTGGCTTGGAACATTGCACGGGCTAAAAAGCCATACAATGAAGGGGAGTTCGTTAAAAAATGCCTCAGTGACCTTGTTGAAATCTTGTCTCCTGAAAACGACAAACTAAAACACGATATCAGACGTCCAACTGTCCCGCCACACTGTTGAACATTAACACGGCTATTGAATCACAGTTGCACGCTGACCTTCAAGCATGTGAGTATTTTAGTGTCGCATTGGATGAGAGTTGTGACAAGACAAGTGCCTTAGTTGGCAATATTTGCACAGTCTGTGTCAAAACGATTGTGTGATCAAAGAAGAACTCCTTGATATTGTGCCATTAAAAGACAGAACCCGTGGCATAGATGTGAAGGAAACGATGATGGCTGCATTTGCGAAAGAAAATCTGCCCATACCGAAACTAACTGCAATAGCCATGGATGGAGCGCCAGCCATGATCGGATCTGTGAACGGGCTTGTGGGGCTGTGCAAAGCTGACCAAACATTTCCAGAGTTTTGGAATTTCCACTGCATCATCCACAGGGAGCAACTCGTGTCTAAATTATTGAATTTAGACAATGTCATGAAGCCTATGATGGAAATCGTCAACTACATCCGCACACATGCGCTTAACCACAGGCAATTCAAGAATCTCATCGCTGTGCTGGACCAAGGGCTTCCAGGTGACCTGCCGCTACCCTGCACTGTGAGGTGGCTGTCAAAAGGTCAGGTACTCTCTTGCTTTTTTGAGCTTTTGGATGCCGTGAAACTGTTCATGGAAGAGAAGGACAAGGACTGTCCTGAGCTCTCGGACCTCAAGTGGTTTATGGATCTGGCCTTTTTGGTCGACATGCTATGTCACTTGGACAGACTGAACCTGACCCTGCAGGGTAAGTTAAAAATGCTGCCTGACCTGGTGTAAAGTGTGTTTGCATTTGCCAACAAACTAAAGCTGTTCAAGGTGCATATTCAAAAGGGAGATTTAACGCATTTTCCCATTCTACTAAAAGCAAGCGGGCAAGTCACCAGCGCCGCCCTGAATAAGCGAAGAGCCAGATGTGCAGCACTGGTTGAAAACCTGCACGAAAGCTTTGTGACCCGGTTCCGTGATCCCATTTAATGCGGAGATGGACTGTTTCAAAGCCCCGCTAGTCACAGATGAGGCTGCTGCTGAGTTGGAGATGATTGATCTTTGTGGGCAGAAAACAGAGGCGCTATCCAGCCCTATATGTTCGACCCTGAGTCAGACCCAGAGCAAGATGAACACAACACTTCATGTGTGACTTGCCTTTGCTGATAGACATTGCGCTGGGATAAGGCCAGCGCAATGTCTAAAACTAGCAGACAAAATGCTGGATCTTCAACTAATCTAGTGTTGGGGTGCAGTGGAGCGTGCCTTACCTTATACGTCCTCGGGAACAAAACACGCATTTTACACCGTGATTGGTGAATTTTCACGCCAATTTCTTTGCTTTAACCAATAGCGGAGGTTGTTTTATTGTGTTTTGAGCAAGTTTTGTGGGCTATTGGCCAGCTGGGCGGAGCGAGTTTTTTTTTCTGACCTGCAGTGGTCAACCGGTAGTGGCGAGCCAACTCCCCGGACACGTAGGGTCGGTTCATCAGCTCCTTTTCTACAGAATGAATGCAAAAGAAACTTTTGAAACTTCAGAGTCTTAGCTTTGCAATGAGTCAAACCGCAAACAAAAATAATAAGGTATGATGGAGTTATGAGCTTTTAAAATTGGGAGCTGCAAAGACCCAAGATGGTCGCTGAAAGGGGTGAAAAGCAACAGGCTAGTGGGTGGGGTCTCGACAGATGAGGGGCGGTTCTAAGCAAATTGGCCCAGTGGGATGTCACACTGGGCCCTCCGTCCAAACGGCTCATTTTGAAAGGGCCTGAAACTGTGAAGAATAAAGCTGGTAATATCTCTTTATGTGAGAGTGATTTTGTTCAAAGAACTTCATGAACATGTTTTGTATAGCCCACGGACCTATTATAACTAAAGTGAGTTTTGCATAACATGTCCCATTTAATAGCTGATTATAAAATTCCAAAATCTATGTGGTTGAATTGCTATCTTCAGATACATTTGTGCCCTTTAGTTTTGTGGGCTAGCCTACAATGTTTGACCAGATTCACACATGAGCAAAAACTGCCAGTATAAGAAAGGGGCATGAGGCTAATGTGGATACACAGCTCACAGTCTACTTTTTATAGGGACAGAGCTGCTATTGTGCTCCAGCAGTCCTCACATGTGCAGATGTCTCTGCTATCCTAGCTCTATCACCCCTCTCACATTATTCTCTTTGAACATACTTGCTTCCCAATCTTCACCATTTACACTCTCTACTTTCACCCCTCTTATTTGTTAGAGAAAGAATAGAAGTGGGGTCATGCCATATGCAAATAGTTATTTTGACCTTTGGTAAAAATGATAAATGCATAGACTTAATGGTTGATTAGCTGAATCTTGTATTGAAAGTACTGAATGTAATAAAAAAATATTTAATATTTTAATTGGGATAAATGAAGCAAATTTACAATTGTTTTTAAAGATGTTACTTGTTAGTTATTGGCACCCCTATGTTTAATGCTTTGTGTAAGCTGCTTCCTACAGAAAGTTTTCTCCTATCATGTTGATGGGACATGGTAGAATACGGAGTTTGTGCGCACAGAGGTCTGTGTCTCGAGCGTGTCTCAGGCCGTGAAGTCAAGGGGCGGGGCAGGGCACGCAGTATGAAGTTACTCAAATTAGGTACGCATTTGCGCGGTGAATACTGAAAACGGTTGCGCATTTGCGTACCACAATTTGTCCTTGCGTACCACTTATGTCAAACCCTGTGTATAACCATCCTGTCAGACCAGACCTGCTCTGTGTGCTGCCAGTAAAGTTCCAGTAGCATCTAGCATACTTCAGATGTTAATTAGTGGTTAAAAGAAAGAAGGGGTATTTTTTTTTTGACACACCTTCCAAATAGTAGAGTTGTCATTTTAAAGAGCTGGAGACCCTGAAATGCAGCAATCTTCTGCTAATCTTCAATCATGATCCTTGGAGACATTTTTGCCTCCAGCTGTACTTTCTTTGTGCGTGGGGCTAAAATAAATGTCTTCCAGGCAGGAAAACCACACTTCAGTGCAAAAGTGGTTCTTGGAGTCTGTCTAGGGTTTCACCTGACTGAAGGGACATTGCACATTTGAACCCTGATTATGCCTGCAGTACAAGACAGTGTAATAGGGCCTGTTTATTCTGAAGATGTGCTGAATATAAAAAAAATAAAAACTTTGGTACTCACAGTATTTGGGGGCATTGTCTGTTCTTTACTGACCCCACCAAATAATAAAATGTGATGCATAACATTTATCTTGAAAATTAGCATGGTTATATTTATACCATTATTGCCTACCAGGTGGTGCAGCTGGTGAAAATTTTAAGCCAATTGAACAACCTGGGAATGCAGTTTAGCCAGATAACCTAAGCCGAAAGTCAGACCTGTCTAAAAGGGAAAGGGCTGAGGGACATTTCCATTGGACGGTCTTGGAAACGTCCCTCTATTGAGATTAAGGGGTTAAGTTACCTGACTTACTGAGAAATCCTGCTTGGTGAGATATTTTTACTAGTCATTTTAATTTAAATTTTAATCGGGCTGATATTTGGCAATTTTTACGTAATTGGCATTGGCCGATGTCAGCGCATATTAAGACAGATTAATAGACATGCGCAATTATGGGTAACTGCATGTTGCTGCTGTGGAACACACGCGACATGCCCCCTCTAGCGGCATCTGCAAGGGATAGTGGCGAACACCAGAATTTTGCCTTGCTGGGAGAAAACAAGTTTTTGGTTTTTATCTTATCAATCTTATCGATTCTTAAATTGGTTTGCTATGACATGTTAAATTAAATGGGAGTACATAGCCTAATTCAATTCAGTTTTATTAATATAACATAAATTATCAAGATATATTATCTTGTTAAACCAGCGTTGAGGGGAAAAAGTAGTCTACAGTTATCTTACAGTTCACAAATTAGCCTACAGTTAGCTTACTGCAACCCTGATTTCAAAATATCAGCATCAGCCATAGAAAAACCCATATTGTTTGACCTCTAATTTTAATGATATTTTACTGGGATGCACAATTCCATTTACAATCAAAATCCATGACTATGTTCTCTCATTAAAACTGAAAACTGTTCACACTGATCCAGCCCTGTAATTGGATAGGTATTGTTCTGGACATCAGGTAAACTGTAATGCAATACGTACCCCTACCTTTTACCAGACTATTGTAATGGATTTTTGGAGGAAACTTGTTGCTTCATTTCCTGAGAGGAAATTACTTCATGATGACTTATTTCAAGAAAACGTTCTTCCCCTCTTTCTTTTCTCTATTTCTGTGGTCTGTTTCTTTTTTTGTGTGGCTTTACCCAGCTATAAAGCTAAGGGTAGAGAAAGATGGCGTCTTGTAAGTATGTTGTGGCATGTTCCTCTTTCTGTTGAATTGAAAGCTATAAGTTATTGTATTGTCAACTTTTGTGTTATGCAATAACATCCTTTTGTGGTCAGGGCTGGGTACAGTTAGAAACGTTATGATACCCGTCATGGTACAAGCAGCACAATGTGATGTGATACACACTCGGATGTACCTTGCTTATATTTCAAACCTGTAGGAGGAATAGAGGCACCAAATTCCAGCTAGAAAATTAATAATAACCAGATTGTATTTCCGCAAGAAAATGCAAAGTGTCATTGCACGATTAGTATGATAACTGTTGTTTTTGCTAGGTTGCTATGGTGTTGCTAGGTGGTTAGTGTGGCAGTGCGGGTGGTTGCTAAGGTGAAGCTAGCCAGTTGCTATGGTGTTGCTAGGTGGTTGCTATGAACTAATTGGTTGCTAACGTTTCGCAGATGAGTGTCATGAGGGAGCGGTATGCGTGTAGACAAACGGCTCAGAGAATCAGAGAAACATTTCCATTCAGCACAAAACACGCTGGCAAATTAACCTGTCACTCGTTTACCCAGAAAAATGAAGATACGTCCTCAAATCGGCTAACTGAGCTGACTATTTTGCACCAGACCTCCTATTAATACTTGTAAATACTAAAGTATCTTATAAAAGTATTATTTCCTTTTTATTGTACTTATTTTCTACTTTTTCTGTTTCTTGTAGTACCTTTTTAAAAAAAAAAAAATCTGTCTGTGTACTTATGTTCATGTAAAGTTGGGGGGAACGTGAGACTAAAAACTTCATTACAGGTAATGATGCTACATTGTTATCTGGACATGACAATAAAACTTGAAACTTGAGATGATCAAAATACTGAATACATGTGCATGACACCAGATATTAATAGATGTCTCACTGTTGGAACGGTTCCAAAATTCCACAGGAGCTTGGAGGAGGAGAGGCAATGTTTTTCTCTATAAACATAATAAAAATAACAGAAGAACAATAGTGTAATTGCATTAACAGTAAAAACATCTTCAATCTGAATATTCTCTACAAGCTAGCACTCATCATTTTTGTGAGCATCACTGAAAGGGGAAACCCACACCATCAAAATTTTATTTTTAAACCTACAAGTAAATCCCATGTAAAGTGAAATTATACATTTGCTTTTGGAAATCGTATGTATATGGATACTTGATTATTCATCAAAATAATTACTAGATTACTTGGTTTCTAAGAGTGACAGACCTAATTTGGTCAGTGTTTATCTTAAAATTAGTTGTAAAGCATCAGAAATGAATTAATAAACATGGTGAGTAATGATAAAGGATTTTTAAAATGATTTTTAAATGTAAAAAAAAAAACCATACAATAATGGTGAATAAATTATAGGTGGGGGGTTATGAACTATTGTGCTTTACTCTGGCTATGTTCACATTACCAGGTTTAAGTAGAACAAATACATTTTCTTTTTTCTAACCTTTTCAGGTCGTACCTGAGCCACTTTTATATGGAGTCCCAAACTGGGTATGAACATGTACAGTAATCTCCCGCTTTTCCTCACGGGGTTACGTTCCTAGAGCACCCGCGTGTGGTGAAATACTGTGGTGTTCTGTTTTGGTAAAAAAAAATGCTTAAAATGCCTATTTTTATAGTGTAAACCCTAAATATGCCCATAATATGCTCCCAAAACACTTTAATTTCATTTTAAACTCGGTTTAATACATTACCCTTAATGAAAATATAAAGGTAAGCGCATACAAACTATACGGTAATTCATGCACGGGCATTTTCTTTGGTATATGCTGTCATTTTCTTTGGTATAAACAGGTAAACACATTAATAAAGTAAT
This sequence comes from Alestes dentex, assembly GCA_037576975.1. NCBI lineage: Eukaryota > Metazoa > Chordata > Actinopteri > Characiformes > Alestidae > Alestes > Alestes dentex. The sequence continues at coordinate 8,095 of JBBIGA010017424.1, read as the reverse complement.
TTTAGTAATAAAAATACAGTAAAATGTAGGGATAATCACCAATAATTTTTACAGTTCAATAACTTACTGTTCATCAGCGGCGCGTCTTATTCTTTAGGTCTTTATACTTTAGGAAGCAGGCTCCTCCTCCCACCCTTGTCACCATCAGAGGGACTGACGTGGAGGTAGTTGAGGACTACCGGTGCCTGGGGGCAACACAATTGACAGCAAACTGGACTGGTCCAAGAGCTCCAACACTGTCTTCAAGAAAGGGCAGAGCCGGCTTTTCCTACTGAGGTGGCTCAGTTCTTTCAATGTGTGTAGGAAAATGCTGACCATGTTCTATCACTCTGTGGTAGAGAGTGTTGTGTTCTTTGCAGCGGTGTGCAGCGGGAAGTGCGGTGAAAACAGCTGATGCCAACAGGCTGAACAAGCTGATTTAAAAGGCTAGTTCTGTTCTGGGTGTCAGACTGGAGACCCTGGCAGAGGTGTCTGAGAATAGAATGCTAAAAAAGCTTCTCAGTATCATGGACAACCCCTCTCACCCCATGCACGCCTCCACGATGGGCCATCAGAGCACATGCAGCAAAAGACTCATCGCCTCTAAATGTAGAACCGAACGCCACAGGAAATCCTTCCTACCTGTGGCAATAAGACTATATAACTCTTCCTCATTCTGTAGGTGATCTTTCTCAGGATTAATATTAATGTAATTTGGTTCTTACTTGGATCGTGCAATATTACACATCTGCTTTTATTTACTCATCTGTATGCTGTTGAATGTTTGTTTCATCCCCCATCACATGCTGCTACCTCTCTTTTTATTCATGGCACAAACACTATGTCACTTTTCATAACCACTTGCACTAAATGTTATTTTATTATATCTGTCATAGTTATATATTTACGTTTGTTAGTTATTTTGATATTATATATGCAGTATTCTACTGTTCTGCTCTTTTTTTAACTCTTATTGTATATCTTTATTTCCTCTTGTTCCTCTTGTTGCATTTAGCATGTCTAGGACAAAAGAATTTTCCTCGGGATAAATAAAGTTCTTTCTTATCTTATTCTTATTCAGGGTTCTTCAGGAGGAGTACTGTATTGTAGGTACCCGCCGGTTAAAGCAGACATTGGACAGCGACTGAGCTCAACAGCCTCTTTTAATTTAATTTAAAGTAATAAAACTACTGGGCTTTAAGAAGAACAAAACGAAAAACATGAGAAACACTCAAGATGAGTCAGGGGCGGACTGGCAATCTGTGCATTCTGGAAAAGAACGGCTATTTGAATAGCAGGGGCTATTATTCATGAAAGTAGTAGTGGCCAGTATTTTGCCATTTTGGTCTTAAAATGATCAGTGAGCAGCAAAGTGTTTACCAACTCATGCCTCAGATAGCACCGCAACATCATCCATTTGATTTTTAATTGTGGTACAACTCAAAACACAGTTTATGCACATGTAAGCAAAAATGCTAATGACTGAGGTTTAATAATAGCAGGTACGAAGTAATTACTCACAAACTAAGCACCTGTGAAAGTAACTAAAGAGCACAACTAATAGGGATCATAGAGGCCTTAGCAACAGTTAGAGATACGTAATTCCTGCACACAATAGCAAATTATAAGATAATGAGTGAACTTAACTTTGTGCAATGTAATTCACAGAAGAAGCCGGAACAGAAGACCATATGCAATGCAGTATTTTATACAAATATTAAAACAGCAAAGTCCTAACTGTTATGGCACATTAGCCACATGTTTGATGTAAACTTGTGGATGTAAACTTGTAAAATGTACATGCATGTATCATAAAGTTCAGTCTAGCAAGCAGTGTAACTATAGGCAGATTTCCACAGGTTTATTCACAATATTATGCTGTAAGCCAATATCAGTATATCCATAATTATCAATAATGGAAATTCATATGTGAAAGAATCCGTAACAGTAGTTTTTGTTCTCGTAATATTAGTTTAATCTACAGAGGCACTTTCAAAGGCTGATTTTATTTTTAAATAAAGTTCTGTGAGCTTTGGAAGAAAAATTGATCCATCAAACAGTAAGAGTGATGAGCTGTTAGTTTTCCTAAGTGGCTAAAACCTCTCAAATGAGCCCCTCAAACAGAGTTTTGTTTGTGGAGTAGTACTTCACTTTGAAGCCCAAACCAAGAACAGGATTGAACAAATCTCTGATAAAGGCACTGTATGGTAGTTGGTGTGATGTCTTCATCACTAAAATAGGGTTTATCATTTATGCTGATTTATTTATTGTTCCAGTCATAACTGCTGTATCAAAATTTAGCACAACCCTATGTGTAGTACTCATAACCATGTTGGTTGTCTCTCTCTCTCTCTCTCTCTCTCTCTCTCTCTCTCTCTCTCTCTCTCTCTCTCTCTCTCTCTCTCTCTCTCTCTCTCGGATGTACACACACACAGAGAGCTTTTGATCTGCCTGTTCCTGTATTTGTGGACCGGAGGCCTTGCTCTGTGTGGGTGTGTGTGTCTGGGTGTTGTGGTGCCACTGCGGGGCTCCAACAGCACTCTCCCGAACACCTGTTCCATCAAGTCTTTGGTCACATTTCTCAGTTCATAGCACATATGCAGCTGCCCTTGCTAAGCCAAATGGCACTGAAACACACACACGCACACACATCTCCTCTCTGCAGACCTGCTTTGGAATGCTTAAAAGACAAACATTTGACAGTATTTGATATATAATTGTGTTGCTGTACAGCCCGGTCTCACGAGTTTTCGTGCAGCCATCACAAAATACAATTTAATCAAAATACGTGCTCCAATCACGATTTAGGGCTTTTTTTCGTGCTAGGACAACGCTTCTCTTTTTTGTTCTAGGACAACGCTTTACTACCCGGACTGTAGGAGAGAAATAATGAGTTGATTCTTACATTAACCTAACCTTAACCTTAACCTTACCCTAACCTTAACCCTAACCCTAACCTTGACCTAACCGTAAGAGTCACCATTTAGCGCAGATACTGGTGATTTAACGCAGTGCACATGAAAATCCTTAGGGTAGTATAGCGTTGTCCTAGCACGAAAAAATGCCCTTAATTGTGACCGGAGCACGTATTTTGATTAAATTGTATTTCATGATGGCTGCACGAAAACTCATGAGATCGGGTTGTGTTTTGGTCATAATTTTTCAATTATATTGTGAGAATATCCACACTTCATTGCACAATTTGGGAGACTTTTCCTGGCAGTGCTGTGTATATGTTTCGAGTGTATTAAATGGATTCACAGTTGTGTAGGGCAGGGATTGCACTTTTTGTTTTACTAGTTAGGTCACTCAGCAAAACAGTTGCAGTAATCACTAGTTGTCATTTAAAATGCACATGGTAATGCAAGGAAGACACCCAAATATAAAGTGCTACTCCATCACCAAGATTGAGAATTACTGCTGTGGTTTTTAAGTAACATGAACTCTTGGCATCTCTTTGCAGGCTTGACTATGGGCTGTGTTAAGAGTAAAGAGGACAAGGGGCCGATGCTGAAATACCGGCCAGAGGCCTCCAACCCCACTCCCGTCCCCTCCCACATGGGCCACTATGGACCTGATCCCACTCAAGTGGGCCAAGCTCTCACTCTTAAGGGCCCCAACAGCAGCTACACCAGCCACACCACTGTTCTCACCCCATTTGGTGGATCTTCGTCCACCCTCACCCCATTCGGCGGAGCCTCTTCATCCTTTTCCACAGTTGCTGTGAGCAACCCCTTCCCTGGTGCTGTCACAGGTGAGTAGTTGTGAACTTTTTCTGCATGAATAATGGTTATTGGGCTGTAATTATTTTGTATACATGCAATAACAAAATTATAAAATTGTAATATGAGTCATGAAATCTACGCTGAGTTTTATGCAGCAGGACCAGTGAGAGATTTTTTTAAATATGCATTATAATCACCTTCCAGGCCTCATAAGAGTCAGATGCATAAGAGTCTGTTTTACAATTTACAATACAGTAAGTCCAAATACAATCAATTAGTCATAACTACCTTTAAATAATTCCTGTGACAGGGTCTCTGAAGCCTTATGTTCCACTTTTAGTGGAGACTGTGGTGCATGTACTCAGCAATGCATCAAGATTAATATTCACATTAAAGTAGTCTAGTGTTCATGTTGTCCTATACTAGCTTCCTTTGGCTTGTTCATTATCTCAAAAATGTGTCTTCTCCCTAAGCTTTGTATTTGTCTTATGTAAATGGTGCTGTGAACCTGAGATGCTTCTCTAATATGTCACACTTAAAGAAAATCCAAAGTTACGGTTGTGCAGTTGTGTGGGGGCATGTGAAGAGTGAAGCTAATATGATTCGTTTCTGTTCTGTTTTTTTCACTGATAGTCTCCCCATTTCTTCCGACAGAACAGAGAATTGCTCTGTTGGTGCTTCTTGTCTCTTCTGTAACTTTTCAGAGGGCTTTTTGTTGTCATGTCAGTCTGGACCCAAAAAAGGAGAGTGATGATAGCTAAATCTTTGTCTGCATTTTACAAACTATTCATTGATTGCATTCAAGGCATTTACCCAGTAGTGGATTCGGGCCATATATGGCGCTAAAGAAGGGCAGTGCGGAGATGAGCGCTGCCTTTTAATCAGACTGTGTGTAAATGATCTCAAGGGACAGTTGGAAGTCTCTTTGAGGTTTCTGTGAAATCCTTTAGGAGAGGAGAATCAAAAAGCTTATTTACAAGTATTAGGGCTGCGCAACATATCATCTGCTAAACACTGTCGTGTTATTGGTCTCTGCAGTAATGATATCCCAAAAAGATCTCAAAAAGCTCTTTTCCAAAACGCAATAAACGGCAAAAAAAAAACAGCTTACCATGCCATTCTGCTGTGTACTGAACTTACTCACTGTTTCATTAACGTTTCATGCCAAATTGCTGTATTTCCTTGTTTTATAAATAGATTATAATCAGCAGTTCTTTTTCAAACCGCAGTAAGCGCTATACCTGTTTTTTGGCACAATGCGACAAAAACTCTCAACCAATCAGAGAATCAAACTATCCAGCGGTGCGGCACTCTGAAGAGAAGAGTTTTGCTTGTTTAAACTATGTTTTGAAAATGATTGTTTTAAATACTTTTGATGATTCTGAAGAACAGCTACATGATGTGTGGTGGGGTCTGTCTGTCCATACTGAGCACGAGGGGGAGGGCCGGGGGTCACAGACACGCGTTCCTATTTTTTGTGAACGCTGAACTGAACGAGTCGGTTTACAAATTATGAACGTAACCGTGAGTGATATTCACACTCGCGAGACTGAACGCAGTTCACGTTCTACGTTCGCAGGCCATAGTAATGGGAAGTTCGGTTCTTTTCAGAGAGCTGGCTCTTGTGGCACGGCTCCCAAAGAAGAGCCGGTTCTTTCAGCTCCCAAACGGCTCTTAGTTTATTATCGTCTGTAGCCTTATATTTTAGCCTAACTTGGCTTATATGAATGCTTTGTGTGTTGATAAACCCTTTTGCATTTATTGTTTTTATGAGAAGCTTTATAATTGCCTAATTTTGTGTATTTGTCCTGTTACAAAAGCAGGCATTCTTACTTTTTTAAATATTTTAATCAAACTTTTAATTTTAACACTGCAAACAAATCCACAGAACAGAAACAGAACCAAACTCAGTAACCAAACAGTATGTCCTCAGTGCAGGCTGACATTCAGAAAAATCAAATGCCTCAGCTTGGATGGGCTGATGCGGTTTTTCCTCCCAGTTAGTATCCACCTGACTGTCGCGTCTGTCGTCCTCTCTGTTTTCACTTAATGGTATGGTCCTAAATCCTCACATGTGATTGCTGCCAAGCAAAACAAAGTTCTGACATGAACAGAGCTAAGCCACTGAGAGTGAGAGATGAGCAGCTCTCATGATTTCCTTTTGTATTTCAGTTTTGGTTGAAGCTTTTTTTTAACCTGGAATACATATATGTGATAACAAAAAAAGTACGGATTTCCAGAAAATTTACACTGACCCATTGCTCATCAACAAACCCGTTAAATTAGGCAATCCCCTAATCTAGGTGTAATGAGGCAAATACAAATAAATAACTAATAAATAAGAGATAGAGTTAGCTGAAAAGGTCATTGGTCATAAAAGTGTATTCATTCAAACTAGTACTGTAACTGCTCCTGTCAGCTACCCTGTATGTTGTCTTGTCATTAAAATTGCAGTCCAGTCCTGCCCAGTTTTGTGTTCATTTTTCATTCTTCTTCTGTTTTCATTCTTTATGTTGCACCATAGTCCTGGAGGAGCATTGTTTCATCTCACTGTTTATTGTCATTTCAACAATATACACAATAAACACCTACTTGACTTGACTTACAATTCCAGTGGTACTGCTTTTGAAAAGCCTCACCAGCTTGCTTGTCTTGTTGAGACTGGTTGAGATCCTTTTTGCCAACAGGTTCATAAACTGAGCAATGTTAATTGCATGCCTTAGATTCATTTGGGAGCAACTTCTCTAATAATGCATGTTATTTTGACTCTGATACCTCATTTTGCCATGAGGGATTCCTAATTCCATCCACATGCATAGTTATTTACATTAATATGCATATTTTACATGTGGCTCCAATAAAATAATATTATGCTTTATGATTGCTTACCTTGACTGGGTCGTGCACATTTCATGGATGGCATGGTAATGCCACACCACAATACTGGTGTTGTTGTAGGTTAGCTCCTTGGCACAAAACAAGCACTTGGGAATAAAAACATGCAGAATATATTAAACAAAGGAAACATTACAAACTCTACAGAATATTAAAATATGTAAATTACCAATAATACCTGTGAAAAACACCTATAAACTGTTTGTGCAACAATAGTTGTGTTTTTACATACAAAGATACCAAAGGGCCACATGGCTTTGTTTTATTTAGTTTATCTTACTTCCAGCTTTATAGTCAAAGAAAAATCATGAATCGTGGTGCTTCACTTGTGTATTTCTACCACTTGACACTCTAAACGAACCTATAGCATTACTCTTGTTCCACAAGGCCTTGTTCGTCGTCAGTGGTTTTCTTCAACCACGTCTCAAACCTGGGTTTAATTTGGCATGCCCTCTAATACTCGACATGTACTTCTAAGCATCAGATTAATCTGACTATCACTAGTTGTTTCCTTCTTTATATACATACTGTAGATATTTTGTGGATATTTGATGTAGACATGCAGTATGGTATTGTGTAGCATAATGTGACATAGTGTGGTGTTATGTGGTATTTTTTGGTATAGTGTGGTATTATCTGGTGCTCTGTGGTGTTATGTGGTATAGTGTGATACAGTGTAGTTTCATGTGGTATATGTTATTTGTAATATGTGATATATATGTGGCATGTGGTACATGAAATATGTGGCAATTAAGAGGATTCAAACCTTAGGGTTTCCTCAGTTAAGGGAGCAGTTTTCTCTACATACCAGTTTCTCTTTCTAAGAGCTTCACCGTGGTTTGGTGAAATGGTGCAAGAATTTCAAGACAAGGTCTGTTATTGGTTAGAGCAGCTCCTAGGGGTTCTCTCTGGTCATGCAGCCCCTACAACTTGTGTCCACCTTTTGAATACGTTTTTATCTCTGGTCTTCACATGTGTGCCTGGCTATCACACAGCTTATCTTAAAAATGCATGATCATTATAGATGATCATCATACACAGACGTACACTTCACAGGCAAAGTGTAATTGAGAATCACTTAATGTAGTTGTTTGATTTAATGTCTTTTACAATAGCTATATGTAAAAACTCTTCTAGCATGTCATAAGCATGACATAAAATGTGGTTAAGACTGAGCTGAGAAGCTGATAAATTAATGTCAAGATGGCTTGCTGAATATTTTTATTGTGAGTGTTTCAGTTTACAATTGACACATTTCAGAATTTGCCCACTGGGTTTATCTTGACAAGTCAGGTTACATGAACAGCTGAATAAACAGGTGTAACAAGTTCTGAGCAAAGGAGGAAATGGCACTGAAATAGTCTAGGATTGCATAAAAAAATATATATAATAATAATAATAACAAAATGTTGGATAGACTTGAAGTTGAAGTTTATTGTCATATGTGCAAAGTACAGTGTACAGAGCACAATGAAATGCTTACTTGAACCCCACCC
>JBBIGA010017393.1:0-14733 GCA_037576975.1 Alestes dentex | reverse complement strand
ATTGTGAGCACAGGCATGTGCAGGAATTTCACGCCGACCTGTACAGCACTGTCTGGACTTCGTTAGGAAAGCCTACGGGTCACATTTCGTAATCAAAAATATTTCTTGAAGCTCTTTGACACTGTGGGCTGCTGTGAATAAACCAGGGCTCTTACTAATCGAACACTATTGTATTGTGAATGTGGGAGCTGGTCGAGCTCGTCTCTTCTCGTCAAAAGACGCACGATCACGTTTTCCAGAGCTCTGTCTGATCCCACCGTTATGGTGGTCTACTCGTTTATTAAACTTTTATTGTTTGTTAACAGCAGCGTGTACTGAGCCCCCTAGCGGTCGTGGGACGTGAGGGAGAGGAATCTCACACTAGGAGTCTGGATCAACTGTTAATGTAAAGATCACTATGCTGTTAATCATGAGTTCGGAAGTGACTGCGACAAACATCGGAGTCTGAACTGCTTTTGACAAACAATTTAATGGGTTGCGGGGAAAAAAAAAAACTTCTCATGCTCGCAAGGTTTAAATGAGGAGCCTGCCATACCCATTTCTTCAGGATCTGCCTTGCTACAACTGAAATGAACTTGAATCATTATTTAGGATATAGGACAGATAGCGTAGATAGAAAAACTTGCTTTTTTACTTTCATTTTTCAGCATCATTTAATCACAGAAGCTGTCCTGTGAACATTACATGATGAGCAAATCAATATAAGTCCTCCCAAAGGATCTGGAATATTTTTTTTTACAGTTAAAGTTAAGAATGCTATTATCTGCTCCTGTAAAGTTGCCATTTTATATACACCAATTTTTGGGTATTTCCTTTTTTGCACAGCAAGATATTCCACTCTGCAGCAACATAGTCTATAAGTAAAACAATTTTATTTTATGACTCCTTTGGTTCGATTTTTCAAGAGTAAGAAAGTTTAGTCACAGCTACAACATAGGACACCTAATGTTCCCATACTCCCATGTCTAATGTTCTCATACTTCTGACTACTTTGGTTGAACTGTTAGATTAGGCCTGACACGCGACTTTGTGAGGAGATCTCCAGCACCAGGGCTGGGTGCCACTGATGTAGGTCTTTTGGATAATTATGATTGGAGAGGGATTGTTTTTAATCCAATTTAAATCCATTTAAATGCATTGATTTACTCCCAGGTAGAAGTTAAATAGTTTTGACTCTCTGTGGTAGTTCGGTGCTTTGGAAAACAGAATTTTTGAGAACTCTAGGAAAGAATGAATATTTAGGTCTCATATATTATATCCCGTATATTAAAGGACTTACTGTGTTCTGAACCTTGATGATGGCTGATACATGTGCATGCTGGGCAGAAGTCCGAGAACACATAGGTTTGTTTGTTTTTTTTTGTTTTTTTTTTAACCTGGAAATAAACAACCGAAGGTTTGAGATTTTTGAAAAATGTAAATGAAATAGAATGTAAAGTTAAACAAGGAAGGAAATACTCAGAACTATTTCTAAGTCACTTTTTATTTTCAAGAAGTTTCATGAAACTGATCATGTTAAGACCTGAACTAAAACGTTGGGTTTTGAGTCCGATCCTTTCCTTTAAGGTGAGTATCCAGATGATCTGATCTGCTCATCAGGACTTCTGCACAAACTTGTAGAGTTTGGGTGCAGAATTTTTACTTAAAGGAAAAGAAAAACTGAAATTTGTGTAAACTTTTGTGTAAACTTTGGAATCTTGTTTGATAACTTTTCTGCTAGAGTAAGTTGTAAAGAAAAAAACCTTTGTATTAACTGTGTTATTCAAAACTTTTTTGTAAATGACTGAAACTCAAGTAGGTGTTTCGACCACTAGTAGTGTTATAATTGACTTCAGTGTGCAAGGCTTGGGTACTTGGTTAGATTTGGGCATTAAATTGATTAGAGAGAGCATGCACTGCCACCATCATTCTCTTTTTTGATTTGGATCAGCCCACAGCATTTGAGCCGAATGCAGAACACACAGGAAAGCATATGAAAACATAAAGACTGAGAGTACTTTAATAACAGAATAGGCAAATGCTCAAATCACACACACCCCAACTCTTCACTCACACATGCATATAAACACAGTTTTAGTCACATGGTATCAAGTGGTAAAATGAAGCAAGTGTGAAGTCACATGTTCTCCTGAATGATAAAAGATATATCAGTTCGCAGTATGTCTAGTAACGTTAAGGGAAGTGAAAACAACACTAATGTAGCACTTAATAAAGCCTTACTCTTATACAAGTATGGGGCAAGAGAGCAGACATAGGTAGCTGTGAATACACCCTTGCACCTCCACAAATACTGTTTGCACTTCAGCATTTATGGTAGCTGTAATCCCACATTAACCTCTTCCTGACCTGGAGTGTATTAACCAGAATGTAATGCACAGACAAGCACATTAAGAGATGCAAGCAGCTTGAACTCGCTTCCAGTCCTAAAGAAGGCCCTCACTTTAGTTGAGTTTTCCAAATTCCTCCCATAATCCAAGATCCTCCTCACGTAGTGGGTCAGTATGGGGTCCGCCGCTAAATATTGCTGTAAAGAAGATTAAGAGGTTTAACTCTTGATTAAAGCTAGACTCAAAAAGGGGACGAAACAGTCCTTCTTTTGATGCTGTCAAATAAACAGACATTTATGTGTGTGCGTACTCACACAGTTCACTCTCTCTCTCTCTCTCTCTCTCTCTCTCTCTACTCACCTTCAATGGTATCCACTTGGCATTTCATTGACTTTATTGGTCTTGGGGTTTCCTTTGTAATGATTGAGTTTAAGGTGCATCTATTGCTGATACAGGTGTTCCTCTGTGCTCACACTGCTTGGTGCATCTCCACAGAAGGGCACTGCCAACTGAATGAGACACTCTGTTACAGCCACATATTGCTCAATGCCCAATGCCAAGCCACACAAATGCTCTTGTGGCAGAATGCAATCAAATCCTCACAGCAATGGAACAACGTTCCAAAATCTGTCCAGAAGTGTAGAAACTGTAACTACAGTAAAGAGGGGACAAACTCTGTATAACTATTTTTGATTTTATAAGAAACGTTGGATGAATAGATGTCTACAAACCTTCAGGCATTTGGTGTTTATTGTGTAATTTGTTGTGGTTGCATGTTTTTGCTCCTCCCATGCATTTACTGCATTATGTAAGTTTTATAGACATATTTGTTCTAATCAGTTAAACTATTATTTCAGTACTGAATGGTGTTTAAATGCCATGTCTGTCAGTAGAGATAAAAATGGAATTACATTTATTTAAATGAGGATATTAAGACAAATGGACTACAGATTACTATTTCAATATTAAAGGAGCTCCAAATAGAACGAAAAGTACACCAGAAAAAAGGTGTGTGATTCAAATAGCTGCACGCAAAAGAAAATATCAGCGATTACTGTGTAATGTAACTCATTTTATTTAAGTGAAATCAGCCGACACATTTAGTTCATGTAAATTCAAAGCATATTGTAACAGTGCCCTAACTGAAGTGAAGAAAATCAAATATAAAATCTTAAGAATATAGTCAGTCTTTTTTTTTTCTGCCATCAGCAAAATGAAAGGCTGCTTCTAATCAGGGACCTTTTCACATAATTTGTGAAATTATGGTTGTCATTAAAGATTTCTATGTTTTATGACTGCTAAAGGGTCTATATCCTATATTTTCTTGTATTTTACATTTTCTCTGACATTACTGTTAGTGTATGTACTAAAATTGCCACACTTCATGTGTACCTGACCATTTTGTCACCACTGTTTCTCACAGAATTGAATGTTTTTGTTACTGTGCCCTTAGGACTGTAATTGACCTCTCTGTAATTGACCTCTCTCTCTGATTTACTGACCCATATTGTGCCTTTAAAAAAAAAAAGCAGACTTTCCCCGAAACACTCCTTATAACTTCAGCATGAATAGATGAGGTTAAATTCCTGTAGCCCTACAGCATACTGATTAGGAGTGCATGGGCTGGTTTGAAAATTCATCAGTGTTTACATGCTACGTTTTATTAAAAAAAAAAAAAAGAAAGGAAAATTAGACTTTAGATTTTCCATGACTTGGGCCTTTTAAATCACAGCTATTTAGGTGGGTCATATGCCCCCTACACAATTGCATGCAAACAATTGCATGCATGTCCAAAAATCCTGGAAGATTTTATGACACTATCAATCAAAAACGTACCATAAATTTTATCTAATGTTACATTTTAACTTATGTTACAATTTCTATTTAATCGTGCTAATATTTCCTCTTCTACTTTGTGATCAAAAGGTTGGAAAACTCCTCCGGTTTCAACAACATGGAACTATACTGAATTACTTGTATTGATTGTTAAATGATGAACTGTTTTACATCAGTGTATCAGACTTTTTAATGACTTACTGTCACTCTATCTGTTACAGTTAACCTCCCTATGTATTTGCACTTCTGCAACAAGAATGTGTTTTCATTTGTATCAGAGATGTGTTTGTCCCTTAAATGAAAAAGAACACAATTTTACTCAAGAGCTATTAAGCAAAAGAACACAACATTGGGCGGCTCCCTCAGCTGTTTTCTGCAGTGTTGGTCAAGTTCACTGTGCATCCACGTTGATGAAGAAGCTGACAAATATGTGATAATATTTTGGAATCATTACTGAATCAGAAGTTAAGGCTACATGAGTAACACTGATGACATGACTCATGAGCGGTTGATTTGACCTCCTACTGCAGATTCCAGCCTGCAAATCTCCCACCACCCTTTGCAAAATCCTCATTTTTTCTACTTGGGCCAGATGAGTCACACAAATGTCACACATCTCACGCAGCTGAAATGTCATTTGGAGAATGAATGCCGTTTGGAGCCCGTGATGTAAGAAGAATGTGAATCTGCCTCTCATGTCTGTAGCTCTGTGTGACATTGCGTGGAGGTCAGGTGATGGTTAATCGGCCAGGACAGTTGATTAGCTGAGAATTAAAGGAGATGGTTACCAATGATCTGCCCTCTTTGGATGTGTTGAAAGAAAGAGCACCACATTTACTTCTCAGTTGTCTCAGTTACCTTTTTGAAGCCCCTGTTGCTTTCGCTAGTGAAGTAGTGAAGTCTGAAGTGCGTGGAGCCACTCAGTAACAAGTTCAGTCACTGTGGGAAATGCAACTGTCCAAGCTCTCCCATCTGGTGGCCACAATACTGAACTGCATTTTTGGTGTAAACAGGAAAATTGGACCAATTCCAAAATGCAAGGAATAGGGTGGAGCTATTCCTGAACACGAACATTCTGCCTTAAGGGGGAATTCCACAAATTTTTCAAAATTAGGTCCTGACGGGATACACAAGTCTTCTCTCTTTTTTTTTTTTTACATGAAATGTTAATTATACTTAAAAAAAAAAAAATCTTTGGGGACCATTTGCCTTACCATGTCCTGCCTATATATATCCACATCAGTGTGCATAAAAAATAATTTAAGGCCAAAAGCTTATCTTTGGTAAACAGTCTCAGGCACCAGACAGCATATTTATAACAATCTCCTGTAATAGCTTTCTGTGAGGGAGTTTTTAGAGGCATTAAACACGTTGGACGTCTGGTTCCCATTTCCACTCCTGTAAACAATTCTAACTACAGTGATTCTTAAACGTTTTTTTTAGGCCAGGTGCCACCTATAATCAAACCAAATCACCTCACATGTGACACACACATACACTTGACATATTTCTGCCATGAGCACTTCCCATTCCAGTAAAGCTGTGCAGTGTGAGGGATGAAGATGGTGGGCATAAAAAAATGTCTCAGCATACATTCTGTTATGGTATTGTGTGTGATTTTTGTGAAAAATCTTTCTCACAAAGTTAAGTTATTGCCAAGGTCACCAAAAGGGCACCTATCTGTAAATTAATCTCACAGTTACCTTGTATCCTATGGTTTTCCAGTGCTTGCTAATTCCAGCAGTGCAGTCTGGGTGAATTAGCAACATTACCCGTTGCAGGGCAGCCAATGATTATGCTCCTCAGTAGTATTTTAACTAAATATTAAGCATACACTCATTTCATTCTGACAGACATAAAAAAAAAATTCTTATGTTGTCTAGGACAGATTATGGAAATTACACGTGAAAACATATATACAGTTCTGTGCAAAAAGCTTCTAGGCACCTGTGCAACTTGTTTAAAGCCATTTTTCTCAGTGTGTGATAAAGTGTCTTTCTGCTAACAAAGTTAACATTAGAATAAATGCAAACAAGCAAGAAACCAGTAAAAAAGCATCAAGCTGGTAAGGATTTTCCAAATTTCCAACTTCAGAGTTCCTTGTGTACTACAGCAGTGCAGGTAGCTACAGTGGTGTAGGTTGACAAGCGCGCCTGTAGAGTGAAGCATTTCGCACCTGAACACACTGAACAACAGCTTTCGTTTTATTGGTTTCATTTTTCTAAGAATCTGTGAAATTCCCTGCTAGAGGTCTTCTATTATTCTAACTAGATAAGACATACTGCTGAGGTCATACAAAATCCAGAAGCTCCTGAAAATGTAACATCTTCTGAAAGTGTAACAATTTCCTCCTCTGTTATTAGGTTTTCTTTACCTGCAGGGATTGAAACAATCAAGATCAGGAAAAGCAGATTTTTGCTTCTAATATGTGCTCAGCAATCAGTTAGTTTAAGATTTTGATTGTGACTGATTCATATTGCAGTTTTATGAAGTTAACACTGTGCCTTCATTCTGTCCTTGAATTCTACTGTTAAATCTGTACTAAAATGTCATTGCATAATCATGCATGACTCATTGTGAAACGGCCAGTCATGTTTTGGGACGTGTTGGGACATATTGACTCTTGTAATTTAAATAGGAACCTGACTTTTCATTTTGAAAAAATCTGGCTTGTTAAAGACTGCAAAAAGAAAGCTGGCTAAAAAGTCAGTCACACCCAGTTTGACTGTCAAAGAACTGAAATAAGTTCATTGTTGAAGGAAACCTCTTGTCTTTCAGTGACTGTTCTTTTGTCCACCAAACATTTAGTTTTTAGTTTCTGGACATTTTGATCAATTCTGGTAAGATAAATATTTTGAGATTATTGGTGATTAAGTGCTCTGAAATATCTCTTGTTTTTGAAGCTGTTTTTTTTATACACATTATGTAACTTCAGGAGAACTCCCAAGGAGGTGGATTTAACAACAAAACCTATGATGAAGCAAAAGGAACACAGTTTAGGACTTTTACACTGAAGAGGATTCTGAGGTGAACGGATTCCTCATCAGTTCAACTCAGAATTTCCGAGTGACCAGCAGGAGGCAGTGCAGCACAAATAAATCACTGGTAAAGTGGGCTGTAGGTTTGGAGCGCTTAAATTTTCTTTTACTCAAATGCATTTTGAGGTTAGTTAATGTTAAAAGGGTCTTTGGTGTTTTTTGTCAAGCAGCAAAAAAGATGTTTAATGTTTATATTGAGTGTAAGATGTTTAATGTTTATACTGAGTGTAAGATGTTTTATGTTTATATTGAGTGTTTCCCCAAAAAGTTTCCTGACAGTTTGGAGGATGTCATGGAACATACTACCCACAGTTTGCTCTTATTTAAACCAGTAAACAGGTAGCTGAATCTCAATTATTCCAAATGAAGGACTTTTCATTCTAATATGTTCATCATTTTTCAATCATTTAAGAACAGAATAGAGTCACACTAATTATCTGCACACTGCACAAAAGACACTCTTCAGACCTCCTCATCAATTTGACTTTAATCAAGGAAAATTAAACTAATCCGTCTCTCTCTCCCTCTCTCTCCCTCTGTCTCTCTCTCTCTGTTTCTCTCATCCTCTGTATTTTTGTCTCTTTCTCTTCCTCTGTCTCTCTGTCTCTCTCTTCCTCTGTCTTTTTGTCTCTCTCTATTCCTCTGTCTCTCTCTGTCTCTCTCTTCCTCTGTCTTTTGTCTCTCTCTCTTTCTCGCTGTCCCTCTTCCCCCTCCTCTCTGTCTCTCCATCTATCCCCTGTCTTCCTGTGTATCTCTCTCAATCGTTTTCTCCCTCTCTCTGTTTCACACTCTCTCTGACGTATAATTTATTCAGTTCATTCTTTTCAAGAGGTCTCCAAGCAGACAGAGTGTCAGCCCAGCGGCACCCAGTGCTGTTCATTAGCCTGCAGTCTCTCATTTCTACACCCAGTGAAACCAATGTGCATCATTTGTTGAGAGTGTAAAACTCCAGTCACCATTTCTGGAGTGAGAAGGACAGCAGTGTCTGTAGACTGTGCGCAGATACACATCTCTGATAAGTGAAAGTGGAGCTCTGGTTGATGCTGAGTCAAACACTAAGTGCAGACAGTTCCTCAAATTGGTCTTTTTTTAATAAAATCTCCACAAATCGAGATGTGCTCCGCACGAGCCTGCTCTCACAGACTGCATGTGGAACTGATTCATGTGAGATTTGTTTACTTTTGATAATTTCTGCTTTACATGCACAAACATTTGGCTCTTCTGCAAGAACACACATGAAATTCATCCCAGCAGAGAATCTGGAAAAAGGCCATTTATCTCAGGATCACAAAGTGAATCTTATACAGTCAGAGAGAGAGAGAGAGAGAGAGGGAGAGAGAGACTGAGAGAGAGGGAGAGAGAGAAAGAAAGGGAGGCTGAGTGTGAGAGACAGTCAGAGAGAGAGAGAGAACATGGGAAAAGAAAGAGAGAGACAGAAGAGGGACAGAGATAAAGGGGGAGGGAGTAGAGGACAAGAGAGGGGTAGAGAGAAAGAGACAGAGAGAAGAGGGAGAAATAGAAAGAGAGAGAAAGATAAGGGGGAGAGAGACAGAGACACGGGGTAAGAGAGAGAGAGAGAGAGAGAGAGAGAGAGAGAGAGAGAGAGAGAGAACACTGGAAAAGAAAGGGAGAGGGAAAGATAAAGAAGAAGGAAAGAGAGACGAAGGAGAGAGAAAAGCAGGAGAGACATAGAAAGAGAGAAGGAAGAGAGAAGAGGGAGAGAGAGAAAGAGAGAGAGAGAACAGGGAGAGGGAGAGAGAAAGAGAGAAGAAGCAGAGAGAGAAGAGGGAGCGAGAGAGGGAATGAAACGAGAGTGAGAGTGAAAGAAAGGGAGAGAGAAGAAAGAGAGAGAGAGAGAGAGAGAGAAGAGGGAGAGAGAGTAAAAGAAAGAGGGAGAGAAGAGAGAGAAGAGGGAGAGAGAGAGGAGGGGGGAGAGAGAGAGAGAGAAGAGGAGGGAGAAGACAAGAAGGTGTGTTGAGGTAACAGTGTTGTTTCGGAGGGTGTGTGTCGTGTTCAGCACTTGGACAGCTCCACACTGAGAGTGCAGGGGAGAAACGCTGACTGCAGGAAAACACCACGAGCACAAGCACGACGATGAGCTCAGGTCTCCTGGAAATACACTTTCACCACTTTCTCAGGACTTTACATTTTTAAAGAAAGACTGTAATGCTCATAATAGCATATTAGCAGATCCATTTCATTGAAGACAAATGGGCTCAGAAACTGGACGTTCTGTGGATTAATCTCTCTGGCAGGTCATCTCTGGTGGATGTCACCACAGGTATGTTTCAGAATCAACTGAGCATGATTAAATGGAAGGAATTTATGATGGGGGGGGGGGGGCAGAATGCTGTTAATTAAGTGGATATGAAACTTGCAGATAGTAGAATCAAACAGTGTGGATTTAGAGACACTTTCCTAAACAGGGTCTAAAATTAGTCAATAAAAGACTTAATTCTGGAATAATAAAATGGATTTCAAATTATGCACTTACTGCAGAAAGCGTTAGATTATCCACTTCAACATGTTTCTCCACATTCACAAATGTGTCAGCTGTTGCAGGGAAATGTTACGACTGTATATTTTGTGATTATATGTATATACACGTATATGTATATAAAACTCGGCATGAATCTCATGCGTGTTCCTGTGTGTGTGTGTATATATAAATACCCTAGTCCCTAGAAACACCTCAAAGTAAATATAGGTGTTAATCCACACAGATCTCAGCATGGATATTTCAGACTGAGGATAAACTATCTCCATGTTAAAGGCAGTTTATGTTACATTGCTAAAACATTAAATGTAACTCTTTATGTGCAATGATGTCACTATGATGCTGTTTCAAAATACAGACACTCTGCTTTCAGATAGGTTACCTCAAATGTAATTCAATTAACCCTTTAATCATCTATATGAAACCACAGTCGGTAGCACGAGGATAAAAACTGTTCTTCTGCTCTCCTGACTAGGTTAGCCTTATGACGTGGGTGAGTCATCAGGTTCTGAGAGAAATATGAAACAGAATACACAAGAATGAAATGAGAGACAAAGAAGGAAAAGAAAAACAAAGAAACATAGATATATTAAAATAAAGAGAGTGAGAGAGAAATAGAAAGGGAGTGAGAGAGATAGGAGAGAGGGGGGGGAGAGAGAGAGAGAGAGGGAGAGAGAGAGAGAGAGAGAGAGAGAGAGAGGGAGAGAGAAAGAGACCAGTCAAGCCTTATTTGGGATGAATTGATTAAAATGGTCATTAGTGTACCACATTTAATTTTTTCCTTTTTTATAGCAATAAAGACCTTTTGAATGCACTCTCCTACACTGACACTCTACCAGCAATTACAACAGGTTAGTTGATCTCCATAGAACATTTACTTTATTAAGCACACCTATCATGTCATGAGCTCCTCCTTCCTAATAAATCCACCACACACACAGTTACAGACTGTTGTTAGTCTGTCTGTTGTTATGTACAATCTGTCAAGGCATTCAAATCAATCAATCATTCATTCAATCAATCAGTCAATCCAACAATCAATCACTACATCAGTCAGTCAGTCAATCAGTCAGTCTATCTATGTATCTATGTATCTATCTATCTATGTATCTATCTATCTATGTATCTATCTATCTATCTATCTATCTATCTATCTATCTATCTATGTATCTATGTATCTATCTATCTATCTATTTATCTATCTATCTATCTATCTATCTATCTATCTATCTATCTATCTATCTATCTATCTATCTATCTATCTATCTCTCTGCTTACTTGCCTGTTTGTCTGTCTGTCTATCCTCAAATGGAGTGAAGAAAGAAAGAAAGAAGTCACTGGGTCTTTGCCTTTTGCTGCCAGCCTGATGAAGGATGCATATTTTTAGTGCTCTCACACCTGACATGTTCAAAATTATTACCATCATAACCTAGAGCTGTGGAGGTGGTCACTAATGCTGATACTCTAACCACTAATCATATTTTTTGCTGACACACAAACACACACACACACACACACACACACACACACACACACACACACACACACACAGCAGCAGCAGCAGCAGCATCTGCAGCAACAGAATAAAGTATGTGTACAGTACAGTGAGTCCCTTTCAGTGTGGAGTGTGATGGTGATGGAGATAATGTTGCAGAGAGGTGAGATGACAGCTGCTGTAAATGACTGCTGTAACTGTCACTGTTCAAAACCCACCCTGTCACAGCCCACTGTGAGAGCATCCAGGAAAATATTCTGCTCCTGCCATGCACCGTCAATCAAATCCTCCCGTGAACTCTTGCATCTGCATTAACCCAAAAAGGAAATGCATCTTTTCAATCTTCCTGAGCAACCTTCTCTAAACAGAATGGGTTTTTTTTAACCATGACTGCATTAATAAGCAGAAAACAATAAAAAAGACACAGAAAAACGAATTAAGAAATCCTCTAACAGCATTGTAGTGACTGAAGTGCTGGAATGATACTTCAAGGCAACATATTGGTCTCAAACGGCAGATGCACATATATTCATGTCATACAGCAGAAAATGAAACCTGCTCAGCTGCTTATCCCGGCCTTAAACCCAGCGCTCACTGGCAAATGGAAAGTTTCCATGTAGGCCTGCAATTGATGATGGAGCAATGGGAGCCCTCCACTGCTGTCTGGATAATATGTCATTTATAGCTTACACCATGATAGAGTAGGCTGGGGAAGAAACGTAACAGAAAAAGAGTGCGCACTTTGGCCCTCATATATAAATCATGAGTGCCAGAAACAGGAGGCAATAAATTATCTTATCCTCATGTTTTTTGTTCAGTCTTCTATTTTTGAGAATAATCACAGCACAGTTGCCACGGTTCACAGGAGCCTTCACTGCAGGTTTATATATAGAACTGCAAAATCTCCCAGACACTCTGTATTGGTTTCACTGCCATTTCAGCCAAGGTCTTCATATTTGGCTGAGTAGGTCTCGAGTGAATAGGCCTCTGGCAAGGGAGCTGCAGCAAATGAGACAGTGAACAGACATCATGAATCTAGATAACATTAGAGAGCAGGGAGCAGAACCAGGGGATATTCTGAAATGAGGACCTTCTTCATATGGTGAGGTAGATTTCAAAGCGACTGAGCTTATGTGTGGCTCACTGTTTTTCAAAGCTTCACTTCATGCCTCGTTTTTGTGATGTGTTTAAAGCCGTGGTCACCAAGCCTCTGGAGATCAACCTTCTCCTAAGTGAAAACAGCTGAAACATTTCATTGTTGTCTGCAAAAGTTCCTGAAAGAAAGGTATTAGAACTGGGCTGGAGACCTTAAGGAGAGTCTTAACACAAATGTTAACAGAAAAATCTCATTTACACCAAAAATGGTCGATGAAACATTACATGCTTGGTCTCTGAAGTTGCATTTTCAGTGTGCCACTCAAGCTACAAGGCTTATATAACAAAAGAAGTAAAACAATTTGAGTGACATAGATTATGTTCATTTCAAAGCTCCACTGCAAAGCTAAAGAAGCAAACATGTCTTGGGTGATAGGGTAATGGAAAATGTGCAAAACTGATTTTTTTTTTGGTGAACCAACCCAGTTTGTCCTGATATATTAATATATCTGATAGTATTAGCAGACCAGGTGTCAATAGGTAATTTATAGTGGGGTAATGTACCCCCAACCAAACAAGATGCCAAGCTTTTTTTTCATGCTTCTATTGTACAAGCAGCGAAAAAAAGACAAAGTGAAACGGAACATTGCATGCACACTGGAGCAATGATTACAATGTGAACCCAGTTTAAAATGCTACATTGATTAACAGTAGAGAGTTTGTCTTCATTACTCTATGCTAGCCGCATTAGGGAGGCACCGTATGCTGGTGGGAGGATAAATCTGCAGATTTCCTGTGTATCCTTTAGGTCCAGGATGTCAGGAAACATGACCCTTTTACTGTCCAGCCTCACAAGTCTTTTGGACAACTCTACCTTGCTAAATGCCACACTCCCCTCATTTCCACCAGAGTGGGAGACACCCACCTTCACCACGGCTGCTCGATTTCGTGTTGTGGCCACGCTGGTGCTGTTTGTATTTGCAGCAGTCAGTAACCTGTCAGTCCTACTCAGTGTGACAAAGGGACGTGGTCGGCGCTTGGCGTCCCACCTGCGGCCCCTCATCGGCAGCCTGGCCTCCGCTGACCTGGTCATGACCTTTGTGGTGATGCCGCTGGATGCTGTGTGGAATGTGACGGTGCAGTGGTATGCAGGGGATGCCATGTGCAAGCTGCTGTGTTTCCTGAAGCTCTTCGCCATGCACTCAGCCGCATTCATCCTGGTGGTGGTCAGTTTGGACCGGCACCACGCTATCCTGCACCCACTGAACGCGCTGGATGCAGGACGCAGGAACAGGAGGATGCTGATGACGGCGTGGACGCTCAGCTTGGTTCTCGCCTCTCCACAGGTCAGCACAAAGCCCAGCCATTCGAGTATATTATTAAGATACACAGCACAGAATATAAGTCACTTTTCCATCTTGTTAGTTCTCAAGCCTGGCCATGTGACATCATTTAAAACACAGAATACTTGACATTCTTTCATTTTGATCAGATTTGAGGCAGGTGTGAAAATCTCTTTCTTAATTTTTTTATGTCAACATATTATTAAATAATATTAACCAGTAATGATGTTTAACCTCCCCTTTGTTCCACCAACACCTACAAACAAATAGAGTACTCAGCTTCCGAGTGTCAGTGAAGCAAAACATCTAAAATAAAAACTAAAAACTTTTATATGTGTATGTGTGGTCAGCAATGGTGATGGGATGGGATTAAAACCTTTTGTGTTTGCATATATTCAGACATACCATTCACAGTATAGATGCTTAGCATGTGTGATAGTAATAGTTCACAGCATAAATGTAATCACAGTAATCACAAACATTAGATATTTCTCTTCTACAGGCTAGAAGAACACAGGAAATTGGCATTTTAATGCATTAAAGGGCAGGTTTACATCAGATAAATAGCTTTAGCTTTAAAAAGAGTGGGGACATGTTCCACATCACTGTTCCCTGTGAACACTCAATTTGCCCATACAGTGTCTCTTTGGTCTCACAGTCATCTCTCCTGATAAAGAAACATTTTTAATTCCCTAACGCAGGAGATGTCATTTGAAGCAGACTGTGAATGTGACCTTGACTTGGGCATTCACTAAAGGGGAGATGAATAAGTTGCTATGGAAAGGCTAGGGAATGAGAGGGGGAGTCAGTCACCCATGGATGAAATGGGTAAGAAAAAGCTCTGTTTCAGATTGGAGGGCTGGTGGTGAGCTGCATGATCGATATACCTTTTACCCCACTCGGTTTCTCTATTGCCTCTACACCACTCTTTTTCTTTACCGCTTCTACCCCACTCACTTTCTCTACCGCATCTACCCCACTCACTTTCTCTACCGCTTCTACCCCACTCACTTTCTCTACCGCTTCTACCCCACTCACTTCCTCTAACGCTTCTACCTCACTCACTTTCTCTACCACTTCAACCCCACTCACTTTAGATCGG
>JBBIGA010017346.1:14418-30989 GCA_037576975.1 Alestes dentex | reverse complement strand
GCAACCATTACTTGACATGAAATCAACAACTTTGCCATAGATGAAGGAGTCCGAGTGGATAGACTTGAACTATCTAAACTGGGTTCGATTACACAATTGATGTCCCGCCCAAATATGAGCAAACCATTGTTTAAAGAGGGGAGGAGCTCATGGGGATCATCAAAATTAGGAACATAAATATTTACTAAAAGAACAGTACTGTGGAACAACGTCCCAGAAACAAATAAGTATCTATCTGAAATTACTTTACAGAGTGACAACTGAATCGATTTACCAATTAAAATAGCCACCCCCCCTGGCTTTGGAGGTAAAATCTGAATGAAATACTTCCGAAACCCAAGAGCACTTCAATCGCCCCTGATCATTTGTGCACATATGAGTTTCCTGCATACTATTTCAGCTTTAAGATGTTTCAAATGAGTGAATATTTTTGACCTTTTAATAGGGTTTCTCATACCTTTAATATTCCAGCTCACAAATCTCACAGCTGAGCTGCCATGAGGGGACCCTGAGTTACCAGGATTAGTGGTCATATTTCAAGTGGTGTACTAAATGAAAAACAAAGGAAGACGTGTAGCGCCCTACCCACACCACCTTGAATGGAATTAGTGAAAAGACAAAACTAAAATAAAAAGCAAAGACAAACCCAACAACCCAACTCCCTCCCCCCTGAGCACTGTGCAAAGAAAAACCCCATCCCCAAACAATGGAGAGGCCAGTGCTGACTCCAAAAGGAGTCATATCTAACGTGGAAAACTCTTACAGCTATTGAGCGAATAAAAAGAAAAAATGGATAGGATAGGATCTGGGCTCCTGCAAGAAATGAACGTTATGTAACAAACATGGCACAGAGTAGCATATGTGAGGACAACTGAAAAAGTAATGGGATGACAATTTAAAAGGCAATACCAGCAAATGCAAATAGTAGGACAACAAAAACCTAAAAGGTTATAGCATCATTAAAAAAAATATACCTACAACTGAACTTGCATTACAATAGTCTTACTTAGAAAGTGTCTCAATGAATGCAGCTGGTGACCTGAACTCCATCTTTGCTCCATTGTGTGTGATTCGCAGGCATGCAGGGTACATCAGTCTGAATTTTACTCCCGGTATACCGCGTAGCTGATGTCTAATGTTGTTAAATGCAGCTCGGGAGCGGGCAGTCTTAGTGGTGAAGTCAGGGTTGATGGACATGGTCATCTGTCCATCTGTAAATCGCTGCTGAGCCCTGGCACGCCGGAGAATGTCCACACAGTCCGTATGGTAGTGTAATCAAATCTGGCGACGTTTGAGCCACTTTGGCTTGAAGTGACACAGTGTCGGCGGTGCAAGTGGAAAGAGTTCTCCATTTCGATCACTGTGTTTCTCAAAGTGTGCACCTCTGACTGAATCCTCGATATAGTGTCTGCTAGCTCTTTCTTCACTGCCTGTAGTTCCGTCTTAAGAACAGCTATGTGTTCACCAAGAGCAGTTTGAAGCTCCGTTTTAAATATCCCCGTCAACTCATTGCGGAGAGAAGCGAGGAGCTCAGCTTTGAAGTCGGGGGAAGCAGCCCCACCTGCCACCGCCGCAGCTCTCTACCTCGGAAGGGAAGACACTACGAGGTGCGGGCGTGCTGTCCGGAGCAGGCCGCTGCGGTAGTGTAGTGGAACCGCGTCCAGCCTTACTTTTAGATGCCATACTGGTTGACCCAAACGTAAAAATAATAGTCAAGTGGCAGTTGCCTAATGTAAATGAAGAGAAAAAGGTGCCAAAATTAAGTTCAAAATGATCTCAGCAGGAGCCCTAGAAAACGCGACCTACTCTATGGCTCGCTAGACCGGAAGCTTTCTGAAGGTTCAGAATGTTATGAAGGAGAGAAGCTTTCTGAAAATTCAGAGCAGACTAAAGGATATCAGCTTTCTGAGGGAAAGGAGTATTCTAAAGGTCTAGAGGTTTCTGAAGGATAGGAGCTTTCTGACAGAGAAGCTTTCTGAAGGTTCAGAAGTTTTTAAAGGAGAGAAGCTTTCTGAAGGTTCAGGGGTTTCTGAAGGTTCACAAGTTTCTAAAGGTTCAGATGTTTTTGAAGAAGAGGAGCTTTCAGATGGTTCAGAGGTTTTTAAGGGAAAGAAGTGTTCAGAGATTTCTGAAAGTTCAGCCTCACAGCAGGTTCTCTTCAGCACAGTCACACACTCCACCTTCTCCCACGCAGTGGTGGGAGTGTGTTTCTGAAGGTTCAGCTCCAAGTGTTTGATCTGATCACTAAATCCGGAGTGTTTGGCGCTGGCAGATGGATGGAAAAGCATTGATATTGACCCTGAAGGTCTACTGGTTCCTGCTGGAGCTCAGCGTAGCTGACGTCAGGAGCGTTTATAGACCGTGAGAAGAGAAATTCCACTTTTTTACCTTTAACGTCACCTCAATTACAGACGCTAGAACCACCAGCGCCTTCGTCCCAGTGTTCACAAAGTGGTGTGGCCTGTGTACAGTGCAGCATGACCTGATGAAGTTACACACACAGTACACACACCACACAGAGTATTTACACACACAAAACACCACACGCAGTACACACACCACACACTGTAAAGATACACATTCAGCTGCTTCCCCCGATTACAGCCACAATCCTAGCCCCCCCAATACCACTCTCTGCCCACAGCCCAGACTCACTCAGCACCACTGAGAGTGTGTGTGCGTTTTCTGCTTACTCACAGCCAAACAAACAGGAGTGTTGACTTTGCTTTCAGAGTTGCTTTATTTGCTACAGAAACAAGCTGTCGCTCATTCTCCAAACAAGCTTCTGTTTTAAGGGCCTGTTAATACACACACACTGCTATTATTTTCCTGGTGGAGTGTAAGACCCTCTCAGTGATGAAGAGTTCAGCATATTTCAGTTGAGGAGACATGGAGCGTGTGTATCTCAGGGGTTCCAGTCCCAGTCCTGGAGACTCCAGGCAAAACATAGGATCTTCAGGACTGGGAACTCCTGATGTTGAGGATGGAGGAACTTTTGGTTATTTTTTGTAAAGAGCAGACTGTCAGCTGGATCCTCCAAGACTGGTTGAGCTTTATGGGATAAATATGTGATAAAAAGACAAGAGGCAATGTGAAGGTCAACTGCCGATACAGGTCTATGTTTAAAAAAAAAACAAAACCCTAAAACTTACTCATCTCCACGCCTTCCTTACTTTTCCTTAACCTTTGACTTTTCTTTGATAGGAGACATTTAGGTGTACTTAGCTTGCCTTAACTTGGTTGAATAGCAGACATTGATTTAAGTATAGTTTTACAGGTTTGAGGAACAGATGTGGACTACTTCAGCACTGATGAACCTCACTCTGGATAAGAGCGTCAGCTAAATGCCTTTGGGTAGTTTGTGTTGTGATTATGATTTAAAAAGAGTAAATACAGTTGTTTGACAATAAATGGCTTCAGCCAACCACTAACCATGCGTGAAAGAAAAGTTTTTGTGTTATCATTCATATTCTCTGAACAATGGTTAAGAAATCATAAATTCTGCCAGGGTGTGTAAACTTATGAGCACAACTGTGACAGTACAATCATATTTTCATGTTTTCCATTAAATATTTGCAAGCATTGCCAGGATGATAGAATGAAGCCTGAGATTCAGGATCAATCCGTTCAATCCAAACCTGACAGTACTGGGAGAAACTCTGGCACTAAAGGAATAAAGGCTGAGGATGGATAATGGTCATAACTAGGGGTTGGAGTTGGAGTTGAGGTTAGAGTTAGAGTTGAGTGTGGAATTTGAGTTGGACAAACAAGAACAAAACAAACCATAATCCCACACAGATTGATGCACAGATCTGGGGTTGAATTCCAATTTACTGCTTTCTTATTTGAATTTTGTCAGAATGAAGCTGGAACAGAAAATCTGAGGAAGGGAAAATTTCTTCATTAACCTCCTTCACTATCTGACCATCACACACTCATTAGCACATGCACACACACACACACACACACACACACACACACACTCTCTCTCTCTCTGTCCCTCTCTCTCTCTCTCTCTCTCACACACACACAGGCTTCCTCTCTCTCTCTCTCTCTCTCTCTCTC
The DNA here is from genome assembly GCA_037576975.1 of Alestes dentex. Classification (NCBI taxonomy): domain Eukaryota; kingdom Metazoa; phylum Chordata; class Actinopteri; order Characiformes; family Alestidae; genus Alestes; species Alestes dentex. Next base: position 26,924 of record JBBIGA010017346.1, on the reverse strand, counting down.
ACACACACACACACACACACACTTGTCTGGTCTGCTGGGAGGATCTCTCATTTCCCCTGCGCTTCGCTAATCACTGTGATTCTGCCTCATTAGCTATGCAGGTGTGTGTGTGTGTGTGTGTGTGTATACCAGAATGGGAAAGCACACCCTGCTTTTGTCCTCCACTCCACTCTGAAGTTGCGATCACTGCTTTGCCATTTTCGAAGCGGCAGCGCTGCATTGTTGTAAAGCGAGATGATTGATGCGAGTGTTTTCTGCAGCGCTGATATAAAACCCTTCGGTCGTCGCCGGGGACCCGGGGACGCCGGAGACGTCGCAGCCGCTTTGTGGAAGCGGTACATCCATCTATCAGCCTGTCGTGCACTGGCGTGCTCAACACAGATAAGCTAATTGCCTTTCATCAAATAAAAGAAAAGGCAAAAATGCTTGGATTGATATGATCTGTGGTGAAGGCAAGAAATGGCTCTACGTGGACCAGCATCTTGATTGTCTCTAATCAAAATCTCACATTCTGATAATAAATCCACACCGAAAAATAATGGTCCTCTGATCCCAAACGTGATGTTCAAACTGTTTCAGTATATGGAGGGAGAAGAAGTTTAGCCCTTCACTCACAACAGCACACACCAGTTAGCACAGGTAGCTATTTTTTTTAGTTGTGCAGAGTTAGAGAGTTAGCATTAGATGTTTTCAGTTAGCAGAGTTATCAAGCAGTACTTACATATTTTTTGTAGTTTTCTAGCTTTTTTCTTCATGTTTTAAAATGCTGTTTCGATTTGAAACATCAGGAAAATCGTGTAATAATAATCAGTATTGATCAATCATGAATATTATGATTATTAAGGAGACATATCCAGTGGTGTATTGTGTTCAGGCATGCAGCCAGTTTGAGATGAACCAGATTAAATCTGTTAGTAACAGGAATCTGCTGCTCCTGTCCGGTCTTAATTACGCCCCCCCCATCCCCCACCCGTCTGTGTTTAGCCAGTGTATCTGTGCTGCGTCGGCCGATAAAATCAGCTAAGAGCAGATTAATGTGACTTAATTATTCAGTCTCAGCCTGAGGAGCTCATTTACTGCCACTGTCAGAGAAACCGACAAGGACCTGCGACCAGGAGAGAGAGAGAGAGAAAGAGAGAATGAGTGAGTGAGTGAGTAAGCGAGAGGGAGAGCGAGAGAAAGAGGGAAAGAGAGAGAGAAAGAGTGAGAGAGAGAGAGAGAGAGAGAGAGAGAGAGAGAGGAAGCCAGTGAAAACTTGATAGCAAAAAAGAAAAAGACCAATTGACTCACCTTTTGTGTCAGTACTTTGTGGATCCACCTTTTACTTTAATTACTGCCTTGAGTCTGCTGGGATATTTCTCTACCAACTGTGCAATATCCGCCCCCCTGTTCTTCACAGAACTGCACAAACTCAGTTTAGATGGTGATTGTCGGAGGACTGCAAAACTTCAAGTCATTTCACAGATTTTCATTAGGGTTTACGTCTGGACTCTGACTCGGTCATGCAAGGACATTCAACTTTTCCTGCTTTAGCCATTTTGTCATGAATATACAGTAGCTGTACGCTGTGGGTCATTGTCTGTTGGAAGATGAACCCTCTTCCTATTGACAACCTTCTGGCAAAGTGGAGTAGGTTTTCCTCAAGAATCTGTCGCTATGTTGGCCCATCCATTTTTCTTACTATACTGACAAGAGCCCCAGTCTCTGCTGCAGAGAAACACTCCCACAACAGGATGCTGCCACCACCATGCTTTACTGTAAGTCTGGTGTTATTTGGATGGTGATCTTTATTGGCTTCCCGCCAGATGCACTGTTGTTTTGTTTTGTCGATTGCGGTCTCATCTGACCATAACACTTTTTTCCTCCTGGCTCCAGAATCTTCAAGATGTATTTTGGCAAACATCCATCAAAATTTCATTAGGCCTTTCTTGAGGAGTGTTTTTTTCTTGCAATCCTCTCATACAAGCCAGCATTTATGGAGCCCTTGTAATATTGTTGTCACAAGCACACAAAGTTGCCACAGGCTTCCTGGTAGCCTCTTTGACCAGTTTCCTCCTTGCTCCTCTATCCAATTTGGAGGAACAACCTGATACGTGGAGGGTCCTAGAAGTAACAAACACTTTCCATTTCTAAACTATAGACTTTACTGTGCTCCTAAAGATTGATAAAGCCTTTGAATTATTTTTGTATCCATCTCTTTTGACAGTGCCATACCACCCATATTGGATGCTTTTCTTTGCATCTGGAATGCTCCAGAAAGAGCTGTATTTATGCTGGACTTATCATTACAGTTGATTACAGGTGCAACCCAGTTAGCTTGGTGTGCAAGGGAGAAGGCAGTTTCACCTGATTGAAAACATTACACTGGATGGAAAATTAGTTTGTGTGTGTGTGTGTGTATTGTCTGTAAAGTTACAAAGCAACAAAATGAATATTTTGAAGGGAGTGATTCTTTTCTTTATCCACTGTATTTTACGTTCAGGTTAAGAACTGAGTTTCTCCTGCGCATCCTGTGCTAAACTGCTAGCAGCTCACACACTGCAGATTAGGCAAATCATTGTGCTAACTGCTGGCTGGGTGAAGAACAGAAGTGGTAATTAAAGCTGGTGTGTCGCACTCAGCTTTGTGTGTTAGCAGTGTGCAGGGCTCCATGTGGGGTTCAAATCCACAGCTGCGTAGGGACGGGTTAGGGGCTCTTGCCTTTGCTCGCTTCCTCTATCACAGAGTCCAGAGGGACCGGAGAGATGGACAGGCTTCATCTGCCCTGGAGAAACCTCAGAACCACACACTTGCTGAAGCAGCGTGCAGGTAGCTCAAATAATCAGTTAACTGTCGACCAGCCAAGACCATTAGCACAAAACTATACTGCAGTAACTAGCTAGCAGCTACATTAGCTAAAGCTGAGATGAACAGAGTATGATGTGAGTGTGAGGGACAGGTGAAGGCGAGGAGAGGATTAGGTGAGGAACAGGTTAGGAGCAGGTGAGGAACAGGTGAGGGACAACTGAGGGACAGGAGAGGTGAGCGGTGCTGATCGTCACACTCTAAAGGCAGAGCTAGAGCAGCAGCGATGCACCGTACCACTGGGACCTCATTTACAGAGAGAGAGGGAGAGAGGGAGAGAGTGCTACTACACAGCTAAATCCCCAGAAACAAACTTGTTACTCATGCATTTATTCAGACATTTATGCATGCGCTAGAGTCAACTATATCCAACCTTCAGCATGAACTGCTGCAACGCTGCATCAAATGCATGAAATATGTCAGAACACTGTATCTAATGCACAAAATACATCAGAACACTGCAACACTGCGTCAGTCGCATTGAATACATCAGAACATTGCATCTAATGCATTAAATACATCAGAACACTGCAACACTGCATCAAGCACAATAAATACATCAGAACCAACACTGCATCTACTGCACTAAATATATGAAAATTCTTCAACGGTGCATTAGTACATTACATACATAATGCTGCAACTAATGCATTAAATACATTAGAACACAGCAACACTGCATCTAATGCAATAAATACAAGTGAATGCTGCACTAAATATACCAGATAGCTGCATCAAATGCATTAAAGACATCAGGCCTTTTTATCTGCTAAATCCAACGGACAGTCATAATTCTTGTGTTTATTTCTGACATTTAAGACTCAGGGTGTGTGTGTATAGATGTTCTCTAGCTATAAATATTAACCTGTACTCCAGAATCTCATCATTTTGGATCTGTCTGAACTGAACAGGGCTGGATTGTGATTTATAGTACTGGCCCATTAACAGTAGCTGAAGATTACACTGCTTATGCAATGTTTATCTGACTTTACCCTCCCTGGAGTGGCTATTAAATTACAGTGCGAGTCTGACAGCTGCTGAAAAACTCCTAAACACCCATACAGGGGTGTGTGTGTGTGTGTTTGTGAGCTCTTCTCCAGGTCCTTCTCTAGTTTGACAGTGAAGCTGTCAGAGCGCTAAGCAAACAACAGCTGCACCGGTTTTAGGGATTTTCTCTGAATTTAATGGGGCTCAAATTTACATTCACACAGAACTCAGCCCGGAGATAATAAACAATAAACATAAACACGTTCACAGGGCGAGGAGAGAGAAAGAGAGAGAGGGAGAGAGAGAGAGAGAGAGAGAGAGAGAGAGAGAGAGAGGGAGAAAGGGAGAGCGTTGATTGCCATCTGTTATTTCTGTCTATACACATCAACAGCTACTAGCACACTGCACTTTACTATTTTCTACATTTGCACACTTCAGATCTTGTTAACACTTAAATGCATATATTACTTCTACATATTTTTTGAAACCTTGTTATAGTCTTTAATTTTCTATTTAATTTATTGTAACTACACTGCACAGTTCCACAGATGTTTCTGGGGCACGTTTCACTATATGTTGCCCTTGTATAACTGTGTATGTGACAAAGAATCTTGAATCTTGAGAGAGATCGAGAGAGAGAAAAGAATCTCAGAGTGTGGGAGGTGTTCAGTAATCTCTAACAGGCTTGCTTATGTGGTTTCTGACACTGTTATCTAGACCCATGCACTAGAGCACAACTAAACACCGCAGCAACATCCTGCATCCTGAGCTCAGTGCAGAACATTTATACAGTGTGAGAAACATCAGCCAGTCTGTGGTTCTGTAAAGTGCCGCTAATCACCAAACAGCCGCCTCAGCACGCATAATTAACACACATTACTAATGCGCATCTAAAGCGCAGGCTGTGTAACGAACTGCAGTGGGCTTTAATTAAACACATGTAACGGTCGGCATCTTCACAAAGAACTTTCAACTACAAAGACCAGCCACAGAGAGACGACGGCTGACCTTTGACCCCCTCCTGCTAGGCATTATTAATATTAAGGCTTTAAAGGAGGAAACTAACTCCCACAGAGATGGACACAGCAGCGGCCACACTCTTCATTTCCAGGGAAATATGTTTCTGGGGCCAGAGCTAACCTGTCTGTCCTTGACAGCGCAACAACAAAAATGTGCGCATTAGGTACACATTATCATACTGTACTAAACTGTCATACACTCTATTATACACTGTAACACATTAACACACAGTAACACAATGTCATACACTAATACGCTGTAGCATACTCTAACACACTAACACACTGTAGTACACTGTAACACACTAACACACTGTAATACACTAATACACAGTAACACACTGTAATACTTTAATACACTATAACAGACTAAGACACTGTAATACAGAGTGACATACTGTAATACTCTGTTACATTTTAATACACAGTAGCACACTGTAATGCACTGTAACACACTGTAGCACACCACAATACACTAACACACTGCACACTGTAATACACTCCAACACTGTAATACACTGTAGTCCACAGTAACACACTGTTGAACACTGTAACACATGGTAACACACTGTCACACATTGACACGCTGTAACACATTATAGCATTTTATAATTCACTGTACACACTAACACAGTGAAACAGACTAACACACTGTAACACCAATACACAGTTACATACTGTAACACGTTACACATTGTAGCACAAAAAACACAGTAAACACTGTTTCCGGTGTGTTTTTCTGTGGTGGATCCCCAAACATCATCACAGTAAGAGAATAAAACCTGGAATTACTGAAAAAACTAACAAACAGAATGGAAGAGTCAATGAATGAAATGAAGAGGATCAAGATAAAGAAACAGCACAGCGCTTTACTGACCTACAGTGGCGGAGAGGGAAATGTGCTCACGCATAAACACACACACACACACACACACACACACACATCCATTCGTAAGAGCAGTTGGACGCATGTTTGGCCTTGTCGACGGGGGATGAGTGTGAATAATGCAGTGTTTTCTCTGAAATTCCTGCGGACTGAACCTCCTGAAGTGTGTTAAAGCCTCCTCCAGGCTTCTCTCAGCCCGAGATCTGGAATTCTGCTCATGTTATTATAGTTGCTTCCACTTTGAACACGCCCACAGTCACTTGTTCTGCATCAATGTGACGCTTCAACAACACTTTAATTTCATGGAAGAGCTCACGCAGGAACCTGAAGGGGCAAAATTCTGTGTATTTTAATAAGGCTGGTAGAACAGCACGCTGAGGGGCTTTCTCTATCTGAAACTATTCACAGTACCCCTCTCCAGCAGCCATGAAATCCAATACAGTAAACCCCCGCGAAAAGCGGGGGTTACATTCCAAGAGCACCCACGTATAGTGAAAAACCGCATTGTTGTGATGTGGTTAAAAAAAAAAGCCTAAAAATGCCTTTATTGATAGTGTAAACCATACATATGCCCCAAAACACTTTAATCTCATTTTAAGCTCAGCTTAATACATTACCCTTACAGAAAATGTAAAGGTAAACCCGTACTGTACAGTTTACACTGAACTCCCGCAGTGCCAGAATGTAAAATACCAATGTTACCCCTGTATAGACTGTACTGTAATTCCTGCACGTCCGTTTTCTTTGGCATGTGCTGTTGTTTTCTTGGGTTTAAACAGGGTAAATACAGTAACAAATTAATCTAATTTGAAGTAGTAAAAATACAGGGCTTTAAGAAGAACAAAATAAAAAACATGAGAGAACTTGAGACGCTCCACGGGGGAAATTCTGGACTGCCGCTGCGTCACAGAGCACCAGCCAATCAGCAGCATGGAGAAAAAAATAGTGTTCTCGGGTTGGTTACTTTCAAACCTCCTGCCTCTGGGTACAGTGGTGTTCCACCATCCCAAGACGCGTGTTTCTCTCCACAGTACCAAAACTTTTATAATGATTTTTTATATGGAAACATGGCTGAATTTATGTTATTTATGTTACAAAATTAATAAATTATATTGTTCTTAATAATTTAGCACTAAAATGCATGAAAAATTATATATTGCCACGAAAAAAGCTGTGACATCCGGGCCTCGTCTGCCACGCGTCCTCGTGCTGGGTTGTTTATGTTTGGCCGCGGTGCTTAGCAACCCAGCACATGGACGAGGGGGTGTGGCGGACGAAGCCCGGACATCACAAAAGCAAAAAAAATGCAGAGGATATCTGCAGTTCAGCAAACAATTATTAGTTTGGTTCTCAGAAATCCATGTTGGACTGAACCCGCGACTGCTGATCCTCATTAAAGTAGGGGTTTACTGCACTGTGGAAGCTCCCCCAATAGGGCCTGAATTAGACCACCACCATCTAAACAGGACCTGAATCAAACTACCACCATCTAAACAGGACCTGAGTCAGACAGCCACCATCTCAACAGGATCTGAATCAGACCACCATAATCTCAACAGGACCTGAATCAGACCTCTGTATCTTTCACATAGTCTCTCTCTCTCTCTCTCTCTCTCTCTCTCTCTCACCACCCCAATTGCTGATAGTGAAAAAAACAGGAGTAGACTCTGTGAGTGTGTGATAAAAAACAACGTGGCTCCTCTCCAACAACAAAAGAAGTCTAGCCAGCAAAACCATATGGAACTGAAAAAAGAACTCATTGGGAACTCCTGTAAAATCTCAGGTTCATACTGTGGTCAAACAAGAGGATCTACTGGGACAGCGTGAGGCTGTTAAAAGTGCTCTGGATGCGACACTGGTGCTGTAAGCACTCAGACAACTTCTGGTGCTTCACCTCATTGTGTTCAGATTGTACTTTCACTGCAGTGTGTGTGTGTGTGTGTGTGTTTTATTGCATTTGGTTTGTTGTGACTGTGCTAGTAGCCATGCTACCTGGTCAAACACACGCACATACACACACAAACAAACTCCGCACTGCACCTCTACTCATCATCCCCACTCTGCCACTGACCTACACTAAAGTGCACACATTTGAGGAGTGTGAGTGTGTGGCTATCTGTGAAAGAGCATGTTGATCAGTGAGTGTGCTTTCAATGTGTGTGTTGTGAGAACTAAGCAGAGTGAGAGAGAGGTTAATGACTGATGATTAAACTGGGATTCTGATTGGTTGATATAAACATTTTTAATTGGATTGTCAATCCTTTTTGGAGTGTATTTTTGTTTTTTAATGCATTATTATCACGTTAATGCATTATTTACGTAACACCAACAATTGTTTTATCATGCATAAACACATTTTTTTTAAATAGAATTTTATTTTGAAAGTTTGTTACTTTTTTGGGCTCGTGGGTGCGCGCAGCGTACAGCTTTACGCTTTGGCTGGTTTTCGCAGGGGTCAGGTGTCCCATTACTACATATAATATGGACAAAAGTATTGGGATACCTATAATGGGCTGCTATAATGCCCTCCATGCTCTAGACTCTGAGGGTAACTTGTTTTTCTATAACAAACTAGATGAAACATGAATGCCGTGTAGTGGCAAATGGCTTTGTTTTTATATTTGATTTGATTACATTAATGTTTATGTTGAGATTTTGGAAATATTTTAACTGCAGCTGTGTAACTGTGTGAAAGGAAATACTGCTGGTAAAAGGCACCTTATTTGTTTAAAGTATTACACTTTTGTTCATATAGCAGTACTTAAAAAATTAAAGTGCGCAATACACTACTTTTGAATTCATTATTTAATTTTGCATATAATAATCACAATTAATCGCAGAAAACCATGTGATTAATCACAATTTAAAACATTTGTCATTGCCCAGCATTAGTTTTTTTGTTTATAGATAGTGAGAGGGAGCGAGGGAGTGAGACAGTAAGTGTGTTTTGGGCATTAGATCGAGAACACACACCCTCAGGTGCTCTTTTATATACCTGTAAAATAGTGAAGATGCCCTGAACATTAACCGTGCTTTGATATATGTGACTCTTTCCATTGACAAAAGTAGGTCCTCCTGTTGGTGTTCAGATGGAGGTGTAAAAGTGCAGCAGTGTGGAACTGAGGGACCAGCTCGGATATGATCTTACAGAGCTTCTCCCCACCTCACCTCTCTGCCTTCTCATCCCCACCTCACATCCATGCCTTGCCTCACCTCCTGTCAAAGTGGGAGTCAGTGTTCCAGTGAGAGGATGAAGTCCAGCTGAAAAAACACTAACTGGAAAAGCCAATTCATTTATTTTATTTTTTTTTTCTCGTTATAGGGGTTCAAGCAGCAAAGCTGTGCTGGCACCTATTGTGTAAGTAGTGTCCATTTGTCATACATGATCACCCCACAGCACACAGTGATAAAATAAAATTGGTCATACAATTTCACTTGCACATTATCCTTAATCCTGAGTTAAAACAAAAGCATATCAAAAGGTAAATCTGAGTGCTTAAGCTGAAGAGAGGCCTCATTAATGGGGAAGCATTCACTTTTCTGTAAATATAATTTGTAACCCGAGAAAGAACTAAAATGATCTCAGATATTCAAAATAGCAGGAACTGATGTAGCAGGTTCGGACATTTATTGCGCCATATGCCTTTAAATAAAAGGGAGGATCTTAAGGAACTCAACAGTGGCTCAATGGTAATGGCATAGAGCAAAGTGGAAAGTGGACAACCTTGGCGTGGACTATGTTTTAAGGGGAAATATTAAGAACGAACATCATTTGTGTGAATACTGGCTAAAGGGGACATATAAAGAAGCTGAATCCAAGAAATGAATTTATCTCTGAAGCCAAATTTATGTAATACTACAAAGAGATATTGCCACTCCACCCTGCTGAATGCTTTCTTGACATCTAAGGAAATTATAATTAAGATTTGCTGACATCTGTTTAGAATATATCATATTGTGTCACGAATGAGGCACTGTCTGTTAGCCCAGTGTGGCGTGGATGGTGAACCCAAACATGGCTAGAACGCGAGTGAGGGGGTAACCCACGCAGTTACTCTGAGAACGCTCTTGTAGAGAGTAAAGATTCCCACTGTGAATCTGCATTCTCACTCACACACAGTAAGAGATTTAGCAACAACAAACCAGAGTATTCATGGTAAGCTGAGGAGTTGGTCTGGGCTGGAGGGTCAGCTGACTCAATGACTGAGCAATGTCTCTCTACAACTTTCCTGTTTGTATAGTGAGTGACGCGTTTCACTTCTGGTTCTTCGTGCACGTCACAGTACCCCCCTCCAGGACTGGCACCAGACGGACCTGGCTGGGAGGATACCTGATGATGGTAGTCCTGTATAAGGGAAGGGTCAAGAATGAAGTGGCCCGGAACCCAAGACTGCTCCTCAGGACCGTAGCCTTCCCAGTCCACCAGGTACCGGGCGCCACAGCCCGATGGCGTGAGTCAAGGATCTGCCGAACCATATAAGCAGGACCACCATCAATGATTCGGGGAGGGGGAGGAGCAGGTTCAGGGGGAACCATAGGAAAATAGTAAACAGGTTTTAAAGGGGATACATAGAAAACTGGATGGATGCGTAGCCAGGCAGGCAGCTGGAGCCGGTAGGTGACTGGGTTGATCTGGTGGGTGATCCTGTGGGGTCCTATGAAACGTGACGTGAGCTTCCGGGATTCTCTGTGTAATTTGATATGTTGGGTAGATAGCCAAATCTTGTCACCTATATGGAACAATCACCCTGAGGGGTGCAGGCGGCATTATTGCCTGGCATAACACTGGTTGGCCCGTTGTATAGAGGCATGGGTCTGGTTCCAGAGCCGCCAACACCTGCGAACAAACTTTTGTGACGACGGTATGTCAACCTCCGGTTCTTGGTGTTCAATCATTGGAGGAAAGAAACCATGGCTTACCTCAAAAGGACTGAGCCCCGTGGCCGTGGAGGTTGTATGAGAGCTCAGCCCATGTGAGGTAGTGGGCACAGGAGTGCTGACGATCCACAACAAAGCATCTGAGAAAGCACTCCAGCTTTTGGTTGGTCCACTCCGTCTGACCATTAGTCTGGGGATGGAATCCAGAGGATATACTGCAGGTGGAAGGCCTTCCAAATTCCAGCAGTGAATTGAGGTCCTCTGTCTGAGACGATGTCCCGGGGAAACCCATGCAAGCGCACTACATGTTCCAATATTAAATCAGCCGTGGTCGACGACAGAAATGAGCAAACCCCAGAAAGTGCTGGAGCTGCTTAAGCATGCAGCTTATGGGGTCCACGGCCACACCCTGGGGAGAGATGACAAAACCCAGGAATGTGGTGGAGTCTTGGTGGAAAGTGCATTTTTCCAATGCAGTTGGTGGGCCAGCAACCTCTTTAACACCACTCTCACACGTTTGTGTTGGTTGAGTAGATGAGTGTATCATCCAGATAGGCGAAAGCCCAACAGCCCAGCATGTTACACAATACATCTTTAATAAATTGTTGGATGACAGCGAGACTATTGCATAAGTCAAAGGGCATCACCAAGTCTCATAGTGGCCAGTGAGTGTTATGAATGCTGTCTTCCACTCATCACTCTCCTTGATGCAAATGTGATTGTATGCACTCCTTAAGTCCAGTTTAGTAAATATGGAAGCACCAGAAAGGGTGTCCAGGCGGTATTTGTGAGTGGAAGAGGATGTCGATTCGGGACAGTGATCTTATTTAGTGCCCGATGGTTGACACAGGGATGGAGGAAATACAGCTATAGAGGCTCAAGTCAAAGGTGGTGGCAGCGAACCCCGCTCCAGTGCTTCATTGAACATAGACAGAAGCAATGGTGCTAACTTGTGTTTAAATTTCTTGTAAAACTCAATGGGGAACCCATCCTGGCCAGGTGCTTTATTGGATTGCAGTGTTAAGATTGATTGCTTTATTTAGTCTAAAAAAAAACGTGAGGTTTCCAACTTTTCGGCCCAATCATGATGGATGACCGGGTTCTCAAGACCCCCTTTCATGCTATCCGTAGGAAATCTGAATCATATAATGCTGAGTAAAATGATTTGAACGCATTATTAATTTCGATGCGTTCAGTAATAATGTCGCTGGATACATTCCTAATTTGAGGTATGAATTGGGAGGTGGCCTGACACTTTAATTGATGTGCCAGCAAATGATTTGCTACATGATTGCAAAAGTAAACATTCTGCTTCTTTCATAAAAATAATGTCAAACTCGGCCTGTAAGTTAAGGCGTTGCTTGAGTAGTACAAGACAGGGGGTCAACATATATCTCTGGTCTAGATCACTAATGGCAGTGGAAAGCTCCTTAAGCCAAGCATTTAGTTTGTGGTTAACCTGTGCAGAATAAGAAATAATTAGTCCTCTAAGACATGCCTTGAGCGCTTCCCAGAGTAGAGACCAAGAAGTGGATTCATTTTGATTATATAACAGGAAATCATTAATAGCAGTAGAGACGAACTGGCAACAACCCTTGTCTGATAGAAGGGAGCTAAATCTCCAGGGTGAAGGACCGTGTCTATATTAATGTCCAAATTAATGTCTAGGATAACCAGCGCATGATCAGAGATTTCTATACTGGAATAGTCTGTGCCGACTACATGAGTGTTAACCGCAGTTAATCGATATAAACCAAAGAGAACCAATGAGGTACCTCCCATTATTATCAGCTAGAACCTGAGTTGGTAAAAATTGTATATTTTTAAGAATTAGAATGGCAACTCTTCTTGATTTAGAGTTCAAGTTGGAATGGAAACTTTGAGTCACCCAC
>JBBIGA010017346.1:0-14318 GCA_037576975.1 Alestes dentex | reverse complement strand
AATCAAGATTAAATTGCCATGGCAACTCTACTCTGTCATTACTACTGCACCACATCACTACTCAAACTATTACTTTTCTCCCATGTTTATCCGATACTCTTCTTACATATGCAGGTGGATGGAGAGAGGGGCACTTCCAAATTCTTTCCAAAAATGACTCAGGCAGACATACATACACACACAGGCACAATCAGACAGACACATAGTGAGAAGGTAAAAGGCCCATTTGGAAAGTGTTTATTGAAGGTCTGTAATCAGAGTGAATTCCGTACAGAAGCTCTTCGGGACAGCGGGATTATTTACAGGGGGGCAGCAGGAATGTGGCAGGGCGCAGATCGGCGCTGTCTCTCAGTCTTTTGGCTTCATCTGAACGGAAACGCCGTTAATGATAATAAAGAGGTTCTGAAGCCGAGGGTCCGATCGTGATCGGGAAGAGTGAATTAAAGCTTGAGCTCGTCTCCAGCCCTTCCAGACCGCGCCACGCTTATAAATTACATTAAAACTAAACAAAAATAATAAAATCTGTGGTATTTTACATATAAGTAGGGCCTAAATCTCACACACACCTCACACCATCACACTCTCTCTCGTTCCATCACTCTCGCTCGGTCTCTCTCTCTTTCAGGCGACGGTTTTGAAGGTTTGCAGTATCAGGTTGGTTTGGTGGATCAGCCTGTTGGCACTGATGAAGACGTTTATGGCCCTGTGAAGGGACAGAGAGACATTAGTGAAGGACAGTAGACCCTTACAGTTACAGCATTTGGCAGACGCTGTTATCCAGAGTAACGTACATCAGTGCTTAAAGTAGTCGACATCTGAAGAACCTTGCTCTTTGTGCCATTTCAGAAAGAAGAGGTTTAGTTGAGATGTGGTGGTGAAACATCAGCATATCTGATGTCTCTCTCAGGATTATTGAGGTTGGCGACACTGCCGCAGTGCTGCCACATTTACAGTGTGTTTGAAATCTGAGCTGATGTTTCTGTCATTATATCTGCTCACACTCACTATCTGTTCAAAGACTCAGTTCTTTTCTTAATCTTCAATCTAAACGTAACGGCTTTAGTCCAGCCTCTAAAATGTAACAAAAATTGATGGCATCACTATGCACAAGAGGGTGGGGAAAACAGTATTAACCCAACAATCGCCCCCCCAACCAATAACCATACCCCTATCCCCATCACCATCCCCCCAAATAGAAGACCAGCAGCCTACAATACCAACATTCCCACCGTTAAAGGGTCTAGTGTATCTAGTGTACCAGGTGCGGTGTTCCTAGTGTATATAAATCTTCAAGTGTCAGAAGGACTAAACTTCTTCTGACCCTGCTGTGATCTGCACTTACTTTCCATCTTTGAAGTAGGTTTTCAGTGTGTCGCTGAAGCTTTTGGAGTACTTTACAAACTCCTTCTTTTGGTGTTCAAGGGCCTAAAAAACATACACAACACAAGAAAAAAAAGACCCGGTTAACATACAGTGTAAAGGTGCCAGTCTGGTTATTCTGAGCTGTGAGTGAGAATAATGAGAAATTGGGAAACTGTATTTATGTGTCTCACCCTGCGGTTCTGATACTGGTATTTCTTGAACACGTTGTTAACCGTGTCCAGTAGCTCCTTTATGGCACTGGCTATATCTCTGTGAAGACAGATGAAAGACAGTAAGAATTAGTGCCTAAATAAATCATCCCCAAGTAAATGAATGGGTATATAAATTAAAAACAAAAACAAACAAAGAAGAACTAATCAGTAAGAATGAGAAAAAATAGCAGGCAAAATAAAAAATTGAAACAACCTGTTTTTATCAGTCATTTTTGTGCTGTATACTCAAACAATGACCTCTGGCAGGTGTTAGCTTTAACTAACCTTTTACACACTAAAAACACATCTAGTTATCTAGTAATGGAGAGAGTGTAGCAGACCAAGAAAATATTTATTAATGTAATATTAATCATAGTATCCCCAGACTGCTAGTGGTTCCTCCGAGGTTCCCTTGAATAAGGTAGAGTCCCCACACACTGCTCCCCAGGTGCGGTGTTCCTGGCCCACTGCTTCACTTGGGTGAATGGGTTAAATCCAAAGAATTTTGTGCTGTTCACACTGTGTGCTGTGGTGTGTTACATCTACATCTATTTTTAGGCTGCAACCAGCACAATGCAGCCACTTTCTACACGAGGAACATGTAGTTCTGCAGTGTAGAGTAGAGGTGCAGTGCAGCAGCACTGTTGTGCAGCACTGTGGAGTAATAGTGTAGCACTGTAATGTAGCAGTTTGTTGTAGCGTTGTGTGAAGAATACTTACTTTATGGTCTGCAGGAAGCGAACTCTGTCATTTATTTCATCAGGGATTTTGCTGAGGATCTGCTTGAGCGCCCGGGCCTTCTCATTTAAATCCTGGAATTCCTGCTCCGGCCTCTCAATCATATACTCTGCAAAAACACATTCCCACAAACACATAGCCGCCCTCAATGATTTATTTACTGTGATGTCAAGGAGACAAACATAAAACAAACAAAAAATCCCCCCAAAAAACATTGTGTCATTTTTTTTAATAACAAATTGATTTTTTTGTAGCAGCAGGTGTCTTTTTTATTACAATGTGTATATATTTGGACTTAACTGTTAATATAAATTACATATGTAATTAGTCATTATAATTATAAACCAAAGGATGTGGATTTTTCTTGGCCAGTTCATCATGTAACGAGCTCCAAGACTGCCATCATGATGATATGGTCTTTAAAAAAATGCTTTTCCCAAACCTTCCACGTCGTCCGCAGCCATGCGGAGTAAAGACTCTGTAAAATTGATTTCCACATTCTTCTTTTCCAGGATCTTCATTATGATGTCCTGAGTGAGTCCAGGGTTTTCCTTCTCTGCCTGGAGGAAAACAAAACACCCCAAGACCATCAGAGTCATGAAAAATTATGTAATAAAAATCTCCACAAACAGTGAAATTATTTTTATAAAGAAATCTTACCTTAATGAAAGCTGCCCTCAGTGTCTGAGCAGCAGACAAGTTTATCCTCTCCAACTGTAACACACACATATGCACGCGCGCGCACACACACACACACACACACACACACACACACACACACACAGCCATCAAAACAAGCTAATTTAAGGGGAACTCTGCCACATTTTCTAAATTTTTGCATAAGTAAACAAAACAGGGAATTCATGATTATAATTGAGAACTCGATTAAAAAAAAAAAAAAGTCACTGATTAACTGTACATTCTCTATTAAGCCAGTGATTAGTTCTCACAGCAAACAATAAACAATGAACCCACAAGAGGGCGCTGTAGGCTACTAACTCCCAGCTCTAGAAAGAGTGTCTGCTCAGCTGAACAGAAGTGACCACAGGGACACAGCTCAACACGTAAATCTGTATGACATGACATTTCATCTGCTTTACTGAACGTGACGACAGGATCATGTTCCACCTCCTGTAAGAGAATCGCAGCAGAACACAGATGTAGTTAAATGTGGAGGGCTTGGAGAGTTTTCAGAGGGTGAGAGATTTATAGGGATGTTTCACAGCTTATAATCAGCTAAAGCATCCGCAAGCCTGTTTGTACTGCATTCTCCAATTTACCCTCCATCCCTTGGCTGCACCAACCACGTGGCTCAGAAACAGTGAGACAGACTGCGTCTCTGAACATCTTCCTTCAGTCTTTTAAAGAAACATTTAGTGTGATATAACTCCAGCTATGTGGAGAAGACGAGACACAGAGTGGAATCGTTATAGTGAGGACATGATTAGTTACTGAAGTCAGTTTATATTCCCTGTCCTTTGTGTGTTTATGGTCAAGCGTTTATTATCAGTGAGCCTCTAAAAGTGTCTGAAGAGTGTCAGGAATCTGAAAGTGGGTTCTAGAATTCTGTTGATGTCTAACAGTTTAAATTTACAGATTAATCCAAAATAATTGTTAGATTACTCAATTACTAATATATTGGTCATATTCAGAGGTTTAATGTGAAATGGTCTATTGTAGAGAAACTTCAAGTCAGAATTTGCATTTAAGTACAGCCACGTTAGCCACCTTTTATCCAAATATGGACAAAATGTGTATTAGATGCCACACTGAGGTGGCAGATCTAACTCACATGTTTTGGTCATGACACAAACTTTCAGGTTTCTGGTCTACAGTTTTCAGAACCCTGGTGGAGGCTCACCATATAACCTTAGAGCCATATGCAGAGGTGGCTATTTTCGGAACCCCCAAAGCAACCGGCTCCTTTACTCAAACCGTTGCTGCATTCGCATCTCTCATAGCCCATCTGTCATATCCCATGTCTCATATCTTGAACAAGAAGCAACTCCCCACTTCCTAAATCTTATAAAACACCATACAAATACAGGATGGCCAGGTGTGTTTGTTAAATGTTATGTATCTAAAAATCTTGTACTCTTATAGTGTACCTGTCTGTAGAGGTTTGGCAATTAAAACATGAAACAAACAGTGGTCCACATTTGATAAGTAAACAGAAGTGAACAACCAGTCAGTGTTTTGACAGTGGCAAAGAAAGACAAAGTGGCCCCTTATAGTTCTCTGGATGTAACCCATTCACCGAGTGAAACAGTGTGTGTGTGTGTGTGTGGGTACCCTGCACATGGGTACCTAAGTGGTGCCACTAGAAGTCCTTGGATTAAAACCTGTGACCTTCTGATCACAGGGGCAACTCCCTAACCACAAGGCTGCCCCAGCATAGCAACTGGCTGTAGTTTTCTACAGTTTCATTTCTCAAAATACTGGACTCATTTTAAGGCTGAAAAGAAAGAGGAGAGCCCCAGCATGCAGCAGCTTGCCCAGTTCTTTTTAATGCAAAGTGTAACATTCAACATGTGTGAGCGGTCATCACCGAGGCCCTATGGGGATACAGGATTCAGCTGCAGGATTGCAGCTGGACTATGGTGACCTGTGACAGGGGATGTTATCGCACATCTGTTGTCATGTCATGATTCATATCTGATCTGTGCCAAGGGAGGCAAAATAGAAAGTGAGTTATTTTTAGACTTTTGGATGTCTTTTGATGTGTTGCAGAATGTGCTTTAATTCATGAGAAGTGAAGTACCTCGTTGAAGACTGGGTACATAACTGCATACAGGGTCATAGAGACAATTGAACTTGTCTCAGCTTCATTCTTCATCTCTTCCATTGTCATCCTCAGTGGAGAGCCCTCCGCAGGAAAAACGGGCAAACCGGGCTTCACAGCAGCTCTGCCCTCCCCACACACTGCTGCACACCTTTAGGGAGGAAAATATTGAAAGTAAAATAATGTGTCACATATGAACACACAACAGAACACAGTGTCAAATTCTCGCTGCATTTAACCCATTCACCAAGCTAAGCAGTGGGTTGCCATCAACGGGGAGCAGTGTGTGGGGACGGTACCTTGCTCAAGGGTACCTCAGTGGTGCCACTAGCCGTACTGGGATTCAAATCCAAGACCCTCTGATCGCAAGGGCAAGTCCTTAACCACTAGGCCACCAGCTACCCCAGTTTATGGACAAGATGTTAAACTAGTTTATTTAATGTTGCACTGCTCTCAAATCGCCAGGAGTTGGTTTCGTTCAGAGAACCTCGTTCTAATTTTTCTGATCCACCTTATATAGTGCTGCAGTTCCTGCAGCAGTCCGAGGCCCCAGAACGGAGTTGCAGCGCTATTTAAGGTGGACCGGGCAATTCGAACTGAGAGCAGGTAAACAAGCTGCTGAAGCTAGCAGGCTACATAACACGATTTAGACAGAGATTAAAACACGCTGACTAACTCACAGTGATGTGCCCAGTTTGAGCAGAAATAACCCCCAACCCACTTAACATTCATTGTTATTATCGGCTCCGTAAAGTTTGGCAGTAACTGAAGAGATATACATCGGTCCGCTTTAGCTTAGCCGCGTTAGCCTCGCAGCCGCTAACAAACATTAGCATTAGCATCCAGCTACAGGGGGAAAACACGGTGGTCTGGGCCCAATAAGAGCACAACACAATATTAATATAAAAACTACCTTAAAATAAAATAAATTTAAGGCAGCAAATGCAGCAAAACCGGTTAGGCTCCGTCGCTAGCTCCTCTTTACAACTTCAGAAGGAGGAAGTTTTCTGGTCGAACAGCATCGGCTTTTTACTTCACACCCGTTTTCAACTACACCCCGCCTCTTATGCGTCGCTATTGGCTCCTGCGCTCACCATACCTACGTTGGGATTGGCCAGAAACTCAAGCTCAATGGGTGGAGGTGAAGTAATAGCCAATCGGCAAGCATAAGGGGCGGGCGTTGTCGCAAAACGGGTGGGAAGTGAAACGCGTGTGGGAGGATGCGTGTGGGTGACGTCTACAGCTGGACCAATCAACTCGCTCCAAAAAGTCTGGTCGTATGACCCGCCCCTATGCTGTTGCCTTGGAAGCTTAGTCAACCTGAAATCTAAATTGACTTTTGTTTACCTTGTTAGTCCGTCGTCCTGGTCATATGACTCACAGTTAATCAGGTCACATCATTAAAACATGACATAAGAATTATTTTGCCCTGCCACTGAAACGTGATTACACTGTTATGCCACAGTCACTACACAACACTTTTACACTGCCTTCACTACTCAACATCATGACACCACTTTTCCTACACTATGTTACACAGCATTCCCTACACAACACTGTTACACCACCTTCACTACATGACATGTTACGACACCTTCACTACACGACACTGTTTCATTATCTTCACTACACGACACTGTTACACCACTATCACTACGCTATGTTACACAGCTGTCCCTATACAACACTGTTACACCACCTTCACTACACTTCACGTTACACTGCCCTCACCACTCTACACATTACACTGCCTTCACTGCACCAGGCATAACACCAGCTTCACTACACTACACTGTTAAACCACCATCACCACATTACACCAATACACCACCTTCACTACACTACACCGTTACACCACCGTCACTACACCACACATTATACCGCCTTCACTACACTACATTGTTACATTGCCTTTATTACACAACACTGTTACATCGCCTTCACTGTACCACTGTTACACTGCCTTCCCTACACAACACCGGTACACCACTTTCACTACTCTACACCGTTACACCGCCTTCACTACACAACAGTGTTATACCACCTTTACTACACGTTACACCATCACACCTCCTTCACTATGCTAAACATTACACCACCTTCACCACACGTTACACCACCTTCACTTCACTTCACTGTTGCCCCACCAGTATTACACCACTTTCGCTACACTACACTGTTACACCACCTTCATTATACTACGCTACACTGTTACTCCACCTTCACTACACTACACCATTACACCGCCTTCACCAAACTAAACCGTTCTACCACTTTCATAACAATACACTGCGGTGGCTCAAAAATGGGGTATGCAGTCTACGCTGTGCATATGGGCGTGGCGCTGGCGGGGGGCGCCAAACCAGGGAGGGACAAAAAATATAATTGACATTTATTGTTTTAAAACTGCTCTTGTGCTTTTAAATCATGACTATGCTCTAAACATGCTGTTTAAAATATTTAAAAAACGTAGGGAATGGCCACTGGGCGCTCTCTCCTTTACTTTCCACAGTGCTCCCCCCAGTGGAGGAAGGGGGAGGGGGAGAGGGAGGGGGAAGGGGAGGGAAGTAATAGCCTGTCGCTTATTGACGTGGTGGGGCATCTATTTGCAGCAGGATGGAGCGAGCTAAAAAGTTATCAGGTGCTCAAGGCAGAAAGAGAAAAAAAAGAAAAGGAGATGGCATGTGAGGGGATGCGCCAAAAAATGTTTATGTGGGTGAAAGACAGCAACAGGTATGAACTATGATGGACACAAATGTCACTTATGTGCAAGCTTGTACCCAGCGTCAGGGATTAGGCTATGGACTTCACAGAAAACTAGGCTAGATAGTGCTGCTGCTGGCTAGCAAGGATTTAAAAGCCGTTTGTGAAATTGAATGAAATATTGTGTGTGCATCGTGAATGAAAAATTTTAAATCTGCTTAAATAAACTTAAGTAAGTGGACTATAAAATGGGCATGTTTTTTTATACCTTTTTTTTTGGGGGGGGGCAAAACTGGGGGGCCGCCAAAATTGTTGTTGCATACCCCCCAAAAAGTGAGTAGTTGCATCCCGATACACTGTTACCCCACCTTCACTACTCTACACCGTCACTCCGCCTTCACTGCACTACACCATTACACCATTGCATCAAAACAGCATGCAAACGTCAGGCTTGTGTAAAACTGCATAAAACTGGCTTTGAGAGTTAAACATCCCTCAACCTCTGCACAGTACTGTGTGTGCGTGTTTGTGTGTGGTTTGGTTAGATAGTCTGGCTGGCCTGTTTAAAGGGTCGTGGTCAGGTTTGACTAACACAAAGCACCATAAAGAGCTTCTTCATTAAAACTGGATTAAAAATCTGATTCAGACGAGTGTAAACACTAAAACACACCCTACCTCCCGCCTACAGCCCCAAAAAACCATGTCTATAAAGAACGAACAGTGAAGTCCTGAAGTTGCCTGTTAAATTGAGGAAATGTTTTCCTGCAGTCTGGGGATTTGTCTGTGTTTTTGTTGGCTCTTTTATTTTGACCAGGCAGGAGCCCAAACTTTTAGTTTGACACTGTGCCATGTTTCCTGGGAGCAAGTGATTTGCTGACTGCACCAGAAATGAGGATGTGGGACTGGTCAGCGGCCTATTTAAGCTGGGCCTATGTAAGCTGAGGACTGATGCTGGCCATGAAACCCTTTATGTTTTCCTCCGTGTTTAGGTCCAAAGCTGGCTGAGTCTGGCACATAGGCCCGGAAAGTGGAGGATGGTGTGGTGGAAGGTGGTGGCAAGCGAAGAATGACAGAGTTTGCGCACTCCCATCAAATGAAAGTCAGCCGACAGGCTGTGTGATGTAGAATTGATGTAGAGTTGGGTGTGACAGATCTGAGCATTCTATATTAGTTTCCCTTCCAGCGCATTAATTTTTTTTTGTTTGCTCTCTATGGTCTATTTAGGGGAATAGCCCTTTCTCCCACCGTGTATCTCCTCATGTTCTCTCCCTGCTTGGTATGGAGATTGTTGGTGCTGTGAACATATACAGTTGTATTTGGATTACAGTGATTCCTTCTTTGTGAGTGTGACTTACCTGTGTAGTGGGTTCCTTGTGTGCTCTGCAGGAGGAGACCTAGAGGGATAACCACAGAGGAAAGTGCTATACAGTAGAAATACGGTAGAAAAAAATTGTGATGTGGTAAAAAAAATGTCTAAAAAGGTCTATTTCTATAGTGTAAACCCTAAATGTGCTCCCAAAACACTTTAATTTGATTTTAAACTCAGCTTAATACATTGCCCTTAAAGAAAATGTAAAGGTAAACCTGTATACATACTGTAAAGTTTGAACTGAACTGCTGTCTCCCGCAGTGCTAGAATGTAAAATACCCCTTTACCCCTATAAAGACTGTACTGTAATTAATGCCAGTGCGTTTTCTTTGGTATGTGCTGTGGTTTTCTTTGGTATAAGCAGGTAAATACAGTGATGGTTTAATTTAATTTACAGTAATAAAAATACAGGGCTTTAAGAAAAACAAAACAAAAAAACACTTGAGAACTCAACAAAACACTCAAGAAACTGGGATGCAGGTAACTGTTCGGGTGCGGGCATGCTGGACTGCCAGAGATGCGTCACAGGGCAGCAGCCAATATAAGGTTGCTTTGTGTTCTCTTAATAGTGCAAAAAAATGTATACAGTTATACTTTATATGGAAATTTTGCCAAATTTACATTAATATTTGTTACAAAATTAGTAAACTATATTTGCCTTAATAAATTAGCAATAAAATGTGTGAAAAAAAAAATATATTGCCACAAAAAAAGCAAAAAAATGCGGAGGATGTTTGCGGTTTCCACGAATTTGCGGGGGAACACTGCATTGTGAGAACTGTCAGTTTGAACAAACCTATGTATTGTTAAAAGCGCTTACCATTGTGTCTCTGCTTGTGTTTGTTGCCTCTTGGGGATCTTGAACCTAGAGGAAAAAGGGGAATCAGACTATTGATCCTAGTGGAAAATGCTTAAAAGTATTAACAAAAAAATGAACTGTAACTCGTTAGGTGGGTTAGTCTTACCTTGGTTCACTACACTGACACTGTCTGAGCCAAAACTGTTTAAAGGATGAGGCCTTAAACTACAGTGTGTCACGTGTGTTCCGCGTATTCTGTGTTCTGTAGCGCAGCATTTTCATTCAGCCTTCACGCACAGTTTCACACTGTTCACCGCTTTACACTTTTCCATGTTTTTACTCATCAGTGTTCTCTCACTACATTACACAGCATGCAGTGCACACATACTGCACACAATCTGTGGGAATCCCTGTGGTGTGACCAATCCGGACTGCTAACCTGCCCAGTGAGATACATGCAAGCTCAGCCACTGAGGAGAGCAGGCGTGTTCCAAGGTGTGCCTGTGGTTTCAGCTAGA
Source organism: Alestes dentex (assembly GCA_037576975.1). Classification (NCBI taxonomy): domain Eukaryota; kingdom Metazoa; phylum Chordata; class Actinopteri; order Characiformes; family Alestidae; genus Alestes; species Alestes dentex. Next base: position 3,835 of record JBBIGA010017346.1, on the reverse strand, counting down.
ACTGATTGTGGTTCTGCTGGTTTTATGTGGAGGTGTTTGGCAAAGAAGCTCGCATTGAGGATGAACGAGTTTTATTTAGAGAGAAGAGCAGCTCATGTTGTCTCCACCCAATTATCTCCAGATATCCCTTTTCCACCACCTCCATCAGCGCAGAGCTCCTGCAACAAATTGTCTTCATGTTTTCCTATTACATTAAAATTAAAAAAAAGTTTCATATACAATTAATTATTTTAATACAGAAAGTCAGATTTCAAGGTAATACATCAAATTTGGGAGACATTATTTCTATTTATAGGTCACTATTTTGATATTAGTCACAGTTCTGGAAAAAGGTCACTGTTCTGATATAAAATGTAATTATCAATAATAATAATAAACACAAAACTGTGTTTTAACTCCTGTTAAACAGTTTTCATGTTTATTTTCCAAAGTTAGCACTGTTTCCACATCTCTGGCCTGTAAAGCTACAAAAACAAAGTAAATGAATGTGATATAAATAAAATATATGATCAGTTTCCCTCAGGAGAAAATTCAGTTTTCCATGACGGGGGCCCTTTATTGAGTTCTGCTGGGGAATCAGTTGATGTACTGAACACCCCCATGTGGAATGATCTCAGAAACTCCCCAGCCAATCACGTCCCCCCGCTGGTCACAGGCTCCATCCTGATTGGCCTGTTTCTGTATCTCGGCGGGGTCAAGCATGCGGCTCCACATGTTGACAGCGGTCAGTTTCCCGGTGAAGGCCACAGCAGCGTCCATGTCTCTGTACATTCCTGTGGAGCTGTACTCCTGACCCAGCATAACAGTACCCCCCTCAGGCAGCCTCCGGCCCTGCGACAGGGCTGAAGAGCTGGACACCTGCTGACCGTCCACCCAGAGTGAGGCCACGCCCCCTTCTGACTTCCACAATCCACAGTAATGCTTCCACTGACCTTCTGACCCCGCACTGCGGGCCTGGACCATGTTCAGCTCTCCGCCAATGCTGAAGGTGAGAGTATTACTGTTCAGCAGAAGCTGGAGCTCCTGAGGGTTCCACTTGCTGCTGTAGGAGAACAACACAGTTCGGTCCAGCACTTCCGTCACTCTCGCCCACAGACAGATGGACAGAGCGGTCAGAGATGGAGACACTTCAGCCTCTGCAAAACTGTACTTAGAGCGCATCGGGAACAGCAGGGCCATCTCACAGCCTACCACAGAGAGAAACAAAGAGAGAGAAAGAGAATTACTACTATTATTGGTACTATTATTATAATCACTATCTGTTTTTGGATTCCTTAATTAATTATTTATTTATTTATTATTATTTTATGTATTTATGTACTTCAGTAGAACTTTAGTAGAGCTAATCTGTATTCACATCATTTAATAATTTATCATTAACTTACCTTATTGCTGCCTTGTTTAATGATGATCATTATCATTATCAATAACTCTGTGATTACTGTTAGTTTCACATGACGTTCGATTTTTTAAATGTTACATTACATACTGCTTTGGCAGCAGTGTTGCTGAAACAGTCTTTGCCAAGGAAGCTACTTTGAATTTAAATTTGAATTTGAGACACAAACATCCAGACAAAGACATGGAGAGAGAAGAGACGAAGAGACGGAGAGAGTGAGAGAGAGAGAGAGAGAGAGAGAGAGAGAGAGAGATTTAGAGAAAGAGAGAGAAGAAGAGAGGGAGTGGAGGGAAAGAAAACTCCCCTGGTGCTTCCTAACAGTGTAACACACACACACACACACACACACACATACACACACGCACGCTCACGCAGTTAAAGTGAGTGTAAGTAACTAAAACTCAATATGTGTGTGTGTGTGTCTGTGTTTGATGCCTTTATGGCTAGAACTGACACATTAGTGGGCAGAGCCTGGATGTGGCGCCTGTATAATAAATTCAGTTCTGTTTACCTAAAGGCAGGTACTGGTGGGCAGCGGCCCGCTGGAGCAGAGCCAGCTGTGAGTGAACCCTCTGTAGATCTGCTGCTGTGGCCGCCAGCGCCCGCTCCAGCTTCGCACTGTCCAATCCAGAATCCTGCTGAGTTTTCATCATCACCTGGCCAAGGTAACCGTTCTCCAGCTTCTCTAGATGAGTGGCCTGCAGCCCGGTGAAGTTCTCCAGCTGCTTGAGGGTGGAATTGCATTGAGCCTGTAGCTTTTTGCCCACCTCCGTCACCTCAGACACGGCTGCGTCCAGCTTGAGGTCCAGCTGCTGACCCAAAGCCTTGCAGGGCTCCTCTGGGGTGAAGCTGCTGCAGGATCTGCTCTGGATCTCCTTTCTGAGGTTCTTCATCATTTCTTCTCCAGCCTCAAGGATCATGTTTTGCCTCATGTGGGAATCCTCCAGCTTGATGAAGAGCATATCCCAGCGAGACTGGTCTCTGTTCTCACATGGACTGGAGGTCACTCCTGCTGGGAGAGAGCACATCTTTACACATGTGGTCAGAGCTGCTCAAATCCAGCACAGAAGGCAGATTGTCAACAACAGAGAGAACATTTCTGCCTCAACAAATAAACATAAACCTTCATCTACTTGCTCTGATCCAGGGTGGCCTAGTGGGTAGAATACTTGCCTTTGGACCAAGAGGTCATGGGTTTGAATCCTACCTTCAAAAAGACCCTTAACCCCAAGTTGCTTCCCTGTAGTTAGGGAATGGAAGTTCCTTTGGAGAAACGCGTCTGCTAAATATAACATAAATGTACTGTAACCCCCCTACTCCCCCAAGAGCACCCGCATATAGTGAAAAACTGTGTTGTTGTGATGTGGTTAAAAATGCCTATTTTTATAGTGTAAACCCTAAATATGCCCCCAAATATGCTCCCAAAACTATTTATTTTCATTTTAAACTCATTAACCTTAAAGAAAATGTAAAGGTAAACCCGTATTCGTACTGTACAGTTTACACTGAACACCTGCAGTGCTAGAATGTAAATACCGATGTTACCCCTGTATAGACTGTACTGTAATTCATGCACGTGCGTTTTCTTTGGTGTGCGCTGTCGTTTTCTTTGGTGTAAGCAGGTAAATACAGTAATAAATTCAATTAATTTACATTCATAAAATTACAGGGCTTTAAGAAGAACGAAATGAAAAACACGAGGACACTCGAGACACTCTACGGGGGAAATTCTGGTCTGCAGAAGCCAGGAGAAAAAAATAACATTTTCGGATTGGCTACTTTCAAACCTCCCATCTTTGAGTACAGGGAGGGGTGCGTCAAATGGCACCAGCCAATCAGCAGCAAGGAGAAATAAATAAGATTCTCGGATTGGCTACTTTCAAACCTCCCGCCTCTGAGTACCGCCGTATTTCACTATCCAAAGACGCGCTTTCTTTGTGTTCTCTCGTCAGTAGTAAAACATTTATAGTTATTTTTTATATAGAAATGTAGCTGAATTTACGTTAATATTTAATACATTTTATTTTTCTTAATCATTTAGCGCTAAAATGCATATATGCATATAATGCCACGAAAAAGATATGATGTCCGGGCCTCGTCCGCCACACCCCTCGTCCTCGGTGCTTAGCAACCCAGCAGGAGGACGAGGGGGCGTGGCGGACGAGGCCCGGGTCTCACAAAAGCAAAAAAATGTGGAGGATATCTGCAGTTTCTGCGTTAGTGTGGGGGTTTCAGCGAAAAATGATTAGTTTGGTTCTCAGAAAAAAATCTGCGTTGGACTGATACCGCGACTGCTGGTCCACGTAAAAGTGGGGGGTTTCTGTATTTTGCTGCATCTGTGTTTCCTCTTGAGTGGAGCTGCAGGAGTGTGAGAATTACAATAAACACTAGTTACGGATAAGTGTTTATAACTAACATGAAGTCTGAATTACAAAC
>JBBIGA010017336.1:0-14737 GCA_037576975.1 Alestes dentex | reverse complement strand
AAGAAAGAAAGACATGATCTTGGATGACAAAGGGGTGAGTACCATCCACACCCATAAACCATCCACACCAAAACTATTATATTTGGTTGTGTCATATAATTAGTTGTGTTTTTCAGAAAAAAAGATACAAAACTGAGATCAGTTGATAATGATGTATTCGTTGTATCCTTAGGACACATCTCCAGCCGACAGACAGACCAGGCGGATGAAAATGGGAATTCTTGTCATGACAAAGGATGATGTCGCCCTTAGCACACTGCTTACCTTTACGAGCTTTGCTGTTGTTTTGGAGGAGGCAGTTGTTCTGAAAGACATTTCAGACCTGCAGTCTGCTGTTGCGTACCTGTTTGGACTTATCTTTGCCTTGGATTTTCAGTACCCAAAAGAACTCAAATATACTTTTGAGGTAATTGAGAAGGTGTTCATGGAAATGGGCACTCAGTGCTCTGCAAGGGTACAGTCCCTGAAAACTAAACTCTTCCTGTGAACATAGAAATCTTATGTGAGCATCCTTTCAGTTAAACGGATATTAGCATCTTATTGTTAATTTCTTTTTTAGTTTTTTGGTGTTATGGAAATAGGCACTGCTCTGCAAAGGTCAAAATCAGAAACATTCGAAGGGAATGTTTTATAACTTTTAAGACTGTTTAAGAGAGTTAAGAATGTTTAAATCTTGGTGTGAGCATCTTTGAATTAAACAAATGTTAGCATCTTAATGTTAAAATGTTAAGGGATAGTTAAACTGAATTGTTAAAATGTGATTATAATGTTGTACAATGTCATTTTTATTTAATTTTTGTTGTTTGTGCATTTATTTTTTTGTCTTTTCAGATTATTTATTTGTGCTATTTTATTTGTATTTTAACTTTTTTTTTTATTGCAGTCTATTTTTTAAAGGAATATGTTGTTATTGTTGACAGTTTTATATTGTTGAAAGGTGGGCAGACCATCCAGTGTTGAATTTCTTTCTTCTTCCAGTGTTGAAAGTTGCTGTTCTAAAGTTGCAGTTCTAAAAACTGTTTACTTTACATTTTTATTAGTGTTTTAATGTTTTAAACATTTTAAGGAATAGAGTCAAAGCCTTTACATGGTAAAAACGTTAAAAGTGAATCTTCATTTATGCATCTTCAGTTTGTTTTTTATTGATTTTTATTGACTGTCAATTTTTTTCTGTTAGGAAGTATGACAGTTATTTTACCTTGTTTATATTTATTTCTATAGTCAAGAAAATAAAGTTGTTGAAAATAATTTGAAGTCTGAAGTTACAGTTTTATTTTATTACATTGTGTCAATGCTAACTAGAACAAAACATCTTTGTCCGTAAAACTCACTGGAAAAAGTTCACATAAGTTATCGAGACACATGGGAAAAGCATTACAAGTCTTTCTAACGAAAAAGTCTGTGTTAGCTGAACAAAAAAGAGACATGTGACTTTACTCAGTGACTTGAGTTGAGTGAGTGACTTGTTTCAAAGTTGAGTAAACTCAAAAAAGCTGTGCAGCGAGTTGCCTTGAATTTTTAAGTTAAGTCAACTTTTCATTTTTTACAATGTGTGGATGTGCTTGTTCATCAAATCTGGGATATTGCTCCTATATATTGCTTTTATAGTTTGTACATGTAATAAACATAGTGCCATTACAAGACTAACAGTTTCACAGGAGACAATAATCTTAACCGAGTGTCTACTTACCTTCAGTGAAAAGCCATCTATGTCTCCAAAAATGACTATGTTGTAGCTGAAAACAAAATGTGTAATGAAACAAAATATAGTACAAAACTCATACAGAGCAATAGCAAAGTGTCATGTCTGGTTTTTGTTTGAACTCTGCAAGCTTCTGAACTGAAATTGACTTCATTAAACTATTGCTATCACACACCTATTCCTGCAAGTGAGCCCGACGTGACACAAAGCAGTCATGGAAGAGGCATTACAGCTTGTGATACTGTTATAGTTCTGTGTTGTATACGCTGCCATTTATGGTCATACCAAATGTATTCTTATGATTTTGTCTTTACTAAATTAACAAAAAAATACATTATTTCCAGCACTCAAGCCAGAGCAGTTTGAAGTTTTGTTTGAGAACATTTTATCATATCAACTTCTCTATCAGTTCTAGGGCTGCCCTTAATGACTTCTTTCCCTGTGGATTTGTCTGGAGATTGTTTTATGATTAAACAATTAGTTGTTTGGTTTATAAAATTATATTTCCTTTATGCTAAAGTTGTAATAAAGAAATCAGACTTCACATTTTAGAAGCTTGAATTAGAGAATGTGGATGTCTGTTAAATTACTCAAGGCAATTAACTTGATTGTGGAAACTAACTGATCAATTTAATCACATTATATAATAACAGCACATTTCACTTGTCCATTAGTACATATACATTTTAAATCTATTACGCAGTTACTACAACTTTGCAAGTACCTTTCTAAGAAACTGGTTCTATTTTGCTAAGATGTCCACTCAAATAAATACATACTACAACCTTTGGTGTGGCAAAATAATTTAAATATAGGAAAGAATCAACTTACCGAATCAATTTATGGTTGGTGTCGATGTGCATTATTGACCTAAGACTGGAGACTGAATAAGTCCTTCGAACAACACAGCCTAGTTGAGTAATCCAGGGTATTACTCCAGCATTGTCGACTCTGTGCATGGAAGCTCTAATACAGTCAAACTGAACCCGATGTCCTTGAGCCTGCAAAGCTCCTCTCATCATTCTATAGCCACAATGAGGCAAACGTTGTTTAACAGATGCCACATGTGTGTCTAACTCTTCATCTGCGAGATCACTATACATTGCCTGGACTGAGAGGTTACATTCAACCATTCGTCTGTGTACTGTGTGTGTGGATACTCCTATAATACTGGCAATACTAGGGATAGTCATATTCAAATCCAGAAGATTTTTAATGTGCTCAGGTGAGATAACCATCCGTGGTCGTCCTATCGGACCTGGCTGCAGCAGAATAGATACTGTCTGAATGGACCGATCTGTCAGGCTATGTTCTATATGCTTTGCAATTTAATGAGAATGTCCAGTATGTCCAGTTGCAAAGTGACAGTGCTGTATATTGCACTTAAAAATCCTAATTCCTGAGAACAAACAAATTCCAAGAAATCAAGGTCAACGGGCGCACGTCCAATTGCTAGTTCCAAACGTGACCACAGTCTTTCAAGGACATAGTCCAACAGCAAATGCTAAAGAGAGAAGAGGGAAATAAATTCCACTGATTTCATTTCCTAAATATTACAGAATATAAATGCATTAAATAATTATTTCAAAGTCAGGGTTTGGCAAGGCTTTAGCATTTTTACCCCTTAAATATAACCATTATAGCCATGGGCGTCGGAACCATTATAGCAGGGGGGGACATGACCCCCCCTCACTCTTCAAAATCATTAGGTTTGTCCCCCCCACTTATTGTTTCCTAGACAACGGCCGAGACTCCAACCCCCCTCCATTTTCCTCCGAGACAATGACTAAGACATTGCACGGGCACCAGTCTTCGGCCCTCCCAAAAGGACAGAGACTTTGCATGCGCGCAGTACCCCCCGCCGCCCCCAAAATGACCGACACTTTGCATGCACGCAGCAACCTATAAACCCCCCCCCAAACCCCGCTCCACCCTAAACCCCGGGCCCCCACACGTAGACTGATGGTTTTAATGGTTTTCAAAATCATTCTTTTCGCCCCCCCACCCCAACATACAGCTATGTGTGCATCCCACGACAAACAACTCAAATAAACCAAACCGTGAAATGTAATAGAAATAAAGAAATATGAAAATATCTTCATATATTGAAAGAAAGAAAAAAGACATCACATTAACGAAGTTGCACTTACCTCTTGATACATGCCGTTTGTGCGCTCCTGCAGCATCAATAGCGCCAACGTTAGTGAGGATGCGCTCTGCACTCTGCTTCTTTTCCTGTAGGTCCTGGATGTCAGACTGAATTTCAGACTGAATATCCAACTGAATTTCCAACTGAATTTGTCCAAGTGAAACAGCCCACTTGAAATGGCAAATGATACTGATTGAATAACTAAAGTTGTAATTTTTTTAATGAGTTTTTTTTTGCTGAATTTGAAAGGCTGAATGTTTCCATATTTTATCTTTAATACTGTAATTACAATTAATATAAACCAAGCATGTTTTTATTCAGTTGCAAAAATTCAATGTTTTTTTTTTTTATTAAAATACTTTTGTCACTGATTTACAACTATAGTTACCATTCAATTTAGGGATCAAGGAACAGATTACCTGCTGACACTAATTCTTTGCAGTCGCCATGGCAGAACCAGATAGCATTAGAATGGCCACCATGTGGTGAAAGGAGGAATTACATTATTAAAGTTTTATGATTTATTTATTCTCACAGAGCTAGCGAGCCATAAATAACATGTTATAAGACCAAAGCTGTGGGCTTTGATTGGCCCGTGGGCCGGACTTTGGACATGCCTGCTATAGAGTATACACTGAACTGCTGTCTCCTGCAGTTAATTCATGCAAGTGCATTTTCTTTGGTATTCGCAGTTGTTTTCTTTGGTATAAGCAGGGTAAATACAGCAATAATTACATTTAATTTTCAGTAATCAAAATAAAGTAAAATGTATGGGTAATCACCAGTAATGAACGATATTGATTGAAGACGAGGATTTACAGATCATAGGGTGGCACCTCTTCCTCAGGCACTTAAGGAGGAGTTGGGTCACTATTGTAGTGACCCGCTGGTTAAAGCAGACACTGGACAGCGACTGAGCTCCCTGTCTTCTTTTTATTAAAGTTGTTCCTATAACAGCTGAGTTGCTGTAAGGCCACAACTCACGCAGCTAAACCTTGAAACAGCACTAACTCGCTCACCTCTCTCAGTTGCCCATCAGTCACGCTCATACTCAAACCATGCATGCACGCACTTAAACTTTTTCTGGCACTTAGGTTCATTGCCACAAGCAGACTCTTGAAAGAAGACTCTTGAAAGAAACTTCCTTAACAATATTTTTCAGATCGTGTCCATATTTTATTCCACTTTACTTCACCATACAAAGCTATCCAATGACATCTTGCAGTGGGAATGCTAACCCCTCTAATAATATTTCTTAAATGTTTATTGGTACAGATACTTTCAACAATGTTCAGGTTACCTAGGTAAATTTGGTTGTTACTCGGATTTACTGGAAGATGAAAAACTTCATTTGAGTTCCAGAGTATCAGAAAAATCCCTTCTGGCAAGGCCCCAAAGACCATGGCATAATCCTTTATAGTCACAGCAGTAAATTAAAATCTAGCAATAAATTCTTTATAATTTAAGATGTTACTATGATGTTGATAAATTACCTGTAAAATTAGCAAAATTCCATAGACAAGCACTGCTTGCTTGGAAATTGTTCTATAAACATAACTATTCACCTCATAAATCTCTATATATTTGGAACAACAGGAACATTAATTATAAAAATGTCACACTTCCATAATAACTGGTTTGACAATGGAGTACTTTTAGTTAAACAATTGTATAATCCCAGCGGGAAACCCATTCATCTGGTCAAAGATATATTTTGGAAAGGTATTCCTTATGGATTCTTTTGATTTCAATAGACTGATGAGCCACTTAATTTTAAAGGTATAATTTAGGTGGTTTGTCCCACTATGGTGTATTTGTGATCAACCACACATAACAGTTGCTTCCGGGTTACGCTACTTGCACCCAATGAAAAACCAAAATGGAATAAGAGTGCTCGTTTTCCAAATGGGAAATCGGAAAAAACAGCTTGTTTTACAGATTTTACGGATTCTTCTACTATCGTTTTTCTTCTCCTTTTACTGTCTCGAGGGCGCACCCGCATGTCTGTGTTTGTGTGGGACATTTGTAAGGCACCCTCAGCTGTGCATGCTGCCCCGAACATGTGATTTAATGTCTGGACATGTGATTTAATAAACTCCACAGCTCTGTGCCCAAACCCTGGCTGTAAATTCAGCCTGTCAGTTTTGGTTCTTCATAAAACTCTGAGGGTAGTCATGTAGCATTAAAACTCTTTCAGCCAGAGAACCAAATTCTCAGAGCTTTTGTCATATTGTTCATTAGAAACAACTTATTTCACCAATTACATAGCATCCCTCAGGATCCTGATGGGACCATCAGAATTACAGATCAGATTTAAGTGCTATTAAAATGATAACGTTAAAAGACAGTTTAATTGATATATAACTTACCTTGACTCCATGGGGGTTTGAATCTGGGTCCTGGTGTGTGTGTGGAGTTTGCATGTTCTCCTTGTGGTGGCGTAGGTTTCCTCCGTGGTCTCCGGTTTCTTCCACAATCGAAAGACGTGCGTCAGGTGGATGGGGATTCTAAATTGACCATAGTTGTGTGTATGTGAGTGAATGATGTGTGTGTGTGCTCGATGGTGGGCGGGTGCCCCGCCCTGGGTGAGTCCCTGCCTTGCGCCTGTAGCCCCCTGGATGTGCTTTGGGTAGCCGTGACCCTATTAAGGATTAAACGGTTACAGAAAATGAATGAATAACTCACCTTCATGTGCCTCCTCAGCATCTGACTTCCTCAGACAAGATTGTGTCCACAGATTGTTGAGCATTGTCTCCTTATTTTTATTACATTTTTTGTGTCACATAGCTTTCAGAAAATTGCAAAGTATCATGATAATTACATTTCAGGGGTTGATGCTAGCAAGCAAAAAATGTAAATAAATAAAATAATTTCTAACTGAAAAAAGATTCAACTTATATAACTGTTATAAGAAAAAAAAAATAATGCTACTAACATTTAAAGGAAAGGAAACACTGGATGGAAATCATTATTTCTTGGTGTTGTTTCTTGGCCATTTCTATTGTTGAGATGCAACTTGAAGCAGTTCTGTCTAGCACATGGGTGGGTGGGGGTGAAGGGAATTCCAAAGAACATTATTCAGAAGTCCAGGTCTTTGTCCATGTTCTCTTTGGCAAACTTCAGTGTGGCCTTCAGGTTTCTCCTAGAGAGCAAAGGTTTCCTCCTTGCACACCTCCCATGCAAGTTAAACAAATGTGGTTGCTATGACACCAGTGTTTGGAGACACCCAAGCACTGGTTTTAAGAGCAAAAAAGGCTTATGTAAAAAATACCTTCCAATGCAGACTTGAACCAGTGATCCTCAGATTTAGAGGCTGGCACTTTAGCATTCATGGGCAGATTATTTTTAATTAAACCATGACAAACAGTGATACACATTTTTTATAAATGACCTGAGCTTTTGTGCCTTTCTCTCAAACACACATATATGTCCTGTCATTCTCCCCATATATTACAGAAGATTCAACAATTTTTTAAGTGAATACCCTGCCTCTGATCATCTGATTGATTAGCTGTGTACAAGCGCAACACACCAGATATTAACGTATGTTTTGACATTGGAATTTTGCCAAAATTCAATAAGGTGTCCAACGAGAAACAGTGCCAAAAAGTGGGTGGAATAAAAATAATAACTACATTGCTAGGTAGTTACTATGGTGTTGCTAAGTGATTGCTATATATAGGTACAGCACAGTCCCTTTGGAAATCAATCCCATTTGCAAAGGTCTAGCCTGGAGAAATAGTGTGTGACAAAATTTTAGATCAGAACAGTTGCACATTTGGTGATGGCAAAAATGATTCAGCATAGAAGCAAGTCAAGCTAAACATACACATGAACAATTACATGGCTTCTTAGTACTCAGCTAGAAAGGAAATACAAAAAAAGGAAAAACAAAAATACAAATAAAAAAAACGTATTCATAAGCATGTAATAAAAACAAAATTTGTTTAAAATATGAAATTGATAGGGGGGAAGTTTTGGGACACCATAATAAATTTATAAATGCAAACTCCCTCTCTGTACCTATATATATCCAAGTTCCTGAGGGTACAGTCTCCTGACAAGGCCATCTGTCCAAGTTACTCTGAGGGAAAGGGTGTGTGTGCACGCGAATGAGAACATGAATGTGTGTAAGGGGGAGAAGGGGCAATGTTAAATTTGGCAGTACCACTGATCTCTGCATGCCAGGTCAGGTCCTGTCTGTGCCTCCCTGTTCTCGTTTCTGTTCATTCGTTCCTCCCCACAATACTCTCTATTCCTCTGACATGCAGTAGCTCAGACCCATAATTTCTCTCTCTCCTTTACTCATCCAGTCACACTTCTTGTCTCCAAACGACCAGCAGGAACTTGCCTACCCCTGTAATTATCTTTCAGAGAAGCAGATATACATTTCCAGATAAACAAAGGAAAGAAAGAAGAGCCAAGGAGAATAGGAAGTGGTAAGAAGAAGAGTCTAACACTTCATACAGGATAACAGTGTCTATAGTTTACAACTACAGCAGCTGATTTGAAACTCTTGGTTCTCAGAGGTAAGAACAACTGACTGAGGAATAAGCACACACACCCTTTCCCTAAGTGTAGTTTGGACAGATGTCAGCCACAGACACACAAGAGTAAACAGCTTACTTTTTTCTCACACATATTTTCTCAAGCACTATTTCAAGCATTTCTTGATGTGTTCCTGAATATGTTAAGTTTTAAAAGTAAGAACTTTGCACGCATAAAGATAAATTAAGTTATCTTACACTCGGTTACTGATGCAAAACTGGATGTTACATTAGGACCTGTACAGCTAACAGAGAAATTTATTGTTCATTCAGTGCATGATTAATACTGCTTCCACTGACTGTAATAAGGCTGCATTTATTAACTTTTAAAAAAACATTCGGTTATTGCTTATTGATTCCACAGACTGAGACTGCAGTTTCCAATATCCAGTCAATCCACTTTGAAAGTATTCACTCACTAGTATAATATATTACTCTTATTTTACTGGTAGAGCTTATGATTTTATAACTGAATTTTGTGGATCAGCATCATGTTTCATCATGTATCAGCATCATGTTTCATGGCTAAGTTTGGAAATCTGTGCCTCTGTGTGATAAAGATGACGTCACTTACACAGTGCATACAGCAATCAAGTTGTGGTTTGTGTAAATCCAACACAGAGATGTACAGAATGACTGTATACAGAATGCACTAAATACTTTAATAAGGATGTATTTAAAATACATTTCGAATCTTGATAAATGATACATTCCCTTTATACATGTACAAGTACGCACACAACTTCAAAAAATGGATCGCTTGAAAACACTAGGTCGTTAATCCATTATGTGCCTGTTACACTGCGTTTTATACCAATATAATTATTTAAATTAAGGGCTATTTGTGAAAGCTACAATGAAAATATTTATTTTAAATGAAACATTTTCAGAATTCTTTGAAACAGGTTTGAATGATTTGCACAAAATACAGAGATTAAACTGTCTTGATCTTAATTCATTGCCCATATGATGCTATTCTTGATCAATGTATAGATATGTTTATATTTTACATCTAATGACATATTCATTGTTCCCCAAGGGCTGCTCTTCTGAATGGAGAAAAGTAAAAGACTACATATAGAACAGAAAAAAACCCCAAAAAAACAAAAAACCCCAAAAAGAAATAATTTAATAACAATAATTTTCAGCCATCCTTTACCATAAATGATTTGATGATAAAAGGTGCCAGATCGAATCTATGCTGTGGGCAATTGTTTTTTTTTAACAAACTCTTTTTTGGCCATGAAACCAATGCTCTGGGTGTCTCCAAAAACTCAAACATTTGCAACCACACAATCTAGTTATTATTATTCTTTTTATATAATTAATTTGACTCCTGCTCTCCTACAGTTTTTGAAATATCAGCATTGTTCCAATGCCAAAAAAGTCATTAAGATGTTCTGACAATTTATGCTGCCTTGTCAAAAAATGCTAGCTTTGTGCAAATCGACAGCCGAGTCTCTCAAATCATTGTTTACACAGTCAGTTTCTAACACTGATAATGATGAAAAGTAGGAAAATAATATGCATCATTGGAGAAAAATATATTGTATTTAAAAATATATTTCATAAGCAGTCTATCGATTCATGCTACTCTCTCTACACATGCCATGCTTATACAGCTACCAGTGTCAGAAACAAGCACAGATTTATAGGCACGGCACTGAATCCCAAGACTGTGGAACTGCACATGCGCAGAAGGACATGGTAGCACATCGCAATGGGTAGAATGTTTTAACAGAACACCGATGTAGTTCACATATAGTCAGTTTTGATTGCTTGATTAGGGGCTGAGTATTGATCATTTAAAAGGTACGTTCTTATTTGTCCAAGTCCCCCCTGTATGGGGAGAGAGAGCGGAAGGGTCAGTCACCTTTAAAGTGTGTAGCGGAGAGAGGGAGTCTGTGACGCCATGTCTAAACACTAAAGCTCAGGTCAGTCAAAAAAAAAAAAGACTTGTGTCAAAGTTCGTTGTGGTTTCATTAAAAATAATCAGTCAATGGACGCGACTCCCCTCCACCTCCCGTTTTCTTGGTGATACACACCATGTTAATGTCCATTCAAATACACTACCTTTAATATGGAGTTTGTCCCCCATTTGCAGCTCTTCCACTCTTCTTGTAAGTTTGTAGAGCATTTATGAGGTCAGGCACTGATGTTGGATGAGAAGGCCTGGCTTGCAATCTCCGTTCCATTTCATCTCAAATGTGTTGGGTGTGGTTGAGGTCAGGGCTCTGCATGGGCCAGTCTAGTTCTTCCACACCGAAGTCCTCCAGCCATATCTTTATGGACCTTGCTTTGTGCACTGGAAATGAAAAGGGCATTCCAAAACTCCACAAAGTGTGAAGCATGGCATTGTCTAAGCTGTCTCAGTATGCTGAAGCATTAAGATTGCACTTTACTGAAAGTAAGGGGCCTAGCCCAAACCCTGAAAATCAGGTCCCAATGCTCTTGTCCATATAGTGTATGTCACGGGGAGGTATGTTTCGTGTTTGTATGCTGAGATCTCAAACTTTGAAAAATCATGAAATTTATGGTTATTGGAACTTTAAAAATGCATTGTTTAAAAGTCAAAATAATTTTATTTTTATTTGTGATTGTAAAAAACAAACAAACCAGAAAACATGCTGTGAGAAGCTCAATCAATGTGTTTGTGAGTACAGTGTGTGTGAGGATGGTGTGTAAGGGAGGGACCTGCAAAGCGTGCCTCATCCCCCCATTTCAGTGTGCAGAGGTCAGTTATGAAAAGAAAGGCTAGTCTCTGTTTGTTGTGGTGTGTGAATACTTGCTTTGACACTGTTATTTAGCCAAGCTGCTTCCCAGCTCCATTAGGTGATTTGAGACTGTATCCTCACTTTTCTATGTGAAGAATGTGTCTGTAGAATAGTGAAATGTGGTAGTGTGACAGGTTAACTTAGCCAGAGAGTTTTATGCTGAACAGAGATTTTTCTCTGATTCTCTTGCGCTGTTTGTCTCCACATACATGGACAGTACCATTTGGGTTGACAGTGGAGGCTTCATATGTCACAGGAAGCTTTGTTTCAAGATTATAGAACAAAGGATCTCAAACTTCAAAGAAATCCCAAAATTTACAGTTTGACAGCCCAAATGTGTGTATGTGTGTGTGTATGTTTGTGTGTGTGAGGGTGGAGCTGTATGTAAGCAGTGATTTGACTGTTTTTTTTATACAGCACAGACTGAGATACATAAAATGTAAATACATAATCTCTTCTATGGGCAGACTTGCTTGTGATTGTAAATTTTTTTTTTTCAAAAATTGTATTACTAAAATGTGTGTAAGCTGAAGTTTTCCAAATGTTTTAACAAGTAAGTTTGTGCATTTTTCTGATTTTAATTTTGTGTGTGTGTGTTTGTGTGTGTGTGGGGGGGTCAGTTGTGTCCAAATAGTTATTATAAAATTACTTGTCCATTACACATCCAGCCTTCATAATGTGTGTAGCAGAAAGTGTCTTGGAGTATTGAGATATCATGGCTATGGTGGTCAGAAAGCGCCAAAATGTGGAGCAAATCAATCTTGGGGACTTATTACCTGACTTCAAGGGACTAAAGCTTAGGCCAGTTATAACAAAGATGTGTGTCACTGTCTGTTGTGGTTTAATTAAAAATAATCAGCCCATGAAGGCTTGTTTTAGTGTTGCTAGTTAGATATCTTAACTAAATTTGTCTGAAAGACAGTAAAGTGTGGTAATGTGACAGGTTAACAGCAGCAAGCAAGTTTTGTGCTCAACAGAGATTTTTCTCTGGTCCTCTGAGCTGTTCACCACACATGTGCATAGTGCCCCGGTGCCCCCCACGCATCCCCATTTTTGTCCATGCACTGTGGACTAGAGATGTGTTTAAGACTTTAGGAGACTAAAAGTCTTTAGTTTTAGAGTGAGAGCTTCTTTTGCTGGATGATAACTTTTTCTCTGGACTGTTTTAATCTCTGTCTGTCATGGCCATGCACATAACGCTGTCCATGAAGTGGAGGAGAACTCCACTTCATTTTCTAAATCTCCCATGATGAAGTGTTAAAGGTGTAAACAGAGAGATTCTCAGTGAGTTAGAATTGCTCACAGTGGTGGTTAATGGAACCACATATCCACCTCTGAAAGTACTCTCTAACTCCCTAACCACCAACCCACCCGCTGCCCCAACTGTATTGACAGTTCATGTTCACACTTAGAAACTGGTAGCAGTTGGTCAAGTATGATCTAAACTAGAATGGGGCTATTTTTCTGACCCTAACCAGGTTTTTTACTTTGCCTAATAGAATGGTCTATGGTCATGAGGGCACTAGAGAGCAAGCAATGAAGTAAGAAGTGTTCGGTGGAGCTCCTGGCCAACTTTTATTTAATTTCAAATCTAAGCAGTAATTTTTCATAATAACTTTCAATAAAGTGCTATTAAATACCTGTGTACATCAGGTGTGAATCCTGGACGAGGTGATGGCAACAAATCTCAGAAAATACAAGTACATCGCTAAGCCTAGCATGCCCACCGTACAAACTTCTGCTGCCGGCCACAACTGCAGCCCTACTCCGCCATGCATAGACTCCGAAGGGATGACCACATAAGTTCTGAAGTCCCAGATCCTTTTGGCTCTAAAAGACGACATTTCTGAGGTAATACGATCCGAGTTGAAAAACGCGCTGGCCGAAGAGTTCAGCAGTTTCAAAAATGAGATCCAGGCGGTGAGAGCTGAATTAGCAAGCAACACAGCGCTAACACGAACAGAGATGGATCAAATGAGAGCCGTGAAGAATGTAGAAAATGGCATGTCGGTGTGGTCGGATGAAGGGGCATCGCTGCAATCTATGACCTAAACACAGAACTGAAAGCGCTATGAGACAAGTACGAAGATATGGAGGGGAGAATGAGGAGATGTAATATCCGAATCTTGGGAGTCGCGGAGGAGCCTGGATCAAGCTCCATGGACGCAGTGTCTAAATTACTGTCCGAAGTGTTTAAGCTGGACACAAATATCCTTGTTGACAGCTTGCATTGAAGCCTTGCGCTGCGTAAACCGGATGAACAAGTGTGGCAAAACTGCATTATTACCAGGACTGTGTTGACATCCAACGCCGTGCTCGTGACCAGGCCCCGCCCCTTTCCGGACTATACCGGCTAAAGCGCGAGCAGCGTTTACCGAGGTGAGGAAACTGCTGAGTGGACAACCAGGCATTCGCTATGGTATCCTGTTCCCCGTCCAACTCCGTGTTACCCATAACAGGATGGGGAAGGACTCTTTCCCGAAGAAAGCGTTGGCATACGTTAATAAATACATAGCTGCCTCACCCGATGAGACGGTGTAGTTGGATCGAAAATACCAGACGAGACTTCAAGGTCTGATGTGAGAGGTAGCTGTTAATATTGTTACGATATAGCATTGATACATCCCAACCCTTTGATGTGTTTTTGTTATAATGTATTAGTTCCACTGATGATACTTAAGTATAAAATATTTGATTTAGAAGCGGACTTTATTTTGATAATTGAAGGCTCAATGCTTATGTTGACATTACATTTCGAAGAGGGGGCATTTAACACAGTACTTTGGTTTAATGGGTACTGTCTTAGATATATATCCTTTTTTGTTATTACTGTTTGAGTGAGTTGGCCAGGAGCGGACATAGTCTAGTTTATTCTAACTCAGAAGCCACCCATATAAGCACTCAATGTGTGGATTTATTTGTAAGGGGTTTTGGACTTACCATGTTCCGGTTGGTGATGGGGTTTGTGTTAAAGCCAGACAGGTTTCTTTTGGTTCCATGTTTTATTTTACTATTGTTACTCGTGCTACTACCAGCCACATATATCCTATGAGACTGTGTGATATTTTGGACTTTTTAACTACATATGGCTAAATATGGCTGCATATGACTAGCTGGAATGTTAAGTCCCTTAACCACCCAGTGAAACGGAAAAACGTGTTTGCCCACTTGAAATATTTGAAAACTGATATAGCATTCCTCCAGGAGACCCACTTATGCATCTCGGATCATTGCAGGTTAAGATCACACTGGATAGGCCAGTCATATCATTCCAACTTTAATTAAAAAAACTAGAGGGTGTGCCATAGTGATTAGCAAGAAAGTGCCGTTTACTGCAACAAATGTGGAATCTGACCCTGCTGGACACTTTTTGATAGTAACGGGACGACTGTGTGGAATTCCAGTTACTCTTGCCAATGTCTATGCACCAAACTGGGACGATTATATGTTCTTCACAAATTTGTTTCTAAAGCTACCAAATTTCAATCTGTCACGGAGAAGGCAAGAACGCTGACTAGAAGTTTCGCCCAATGTGGCGTGGTGGAAGAGCCCAGTCGCGGATTAC
>JBBIGA010017299.1:0-14739 GCA_037576975.1 Alestes dentex | reverse complement strand
TGTGTGTGTATATACATGTGTATGTGTGTGTGTGTGTGTGTGTGTGTGTGTGTGTGTGTGTGTGTGTGTATACACACACACACACATATGTATAGGCGGCATGGTGGCACAAGTTTTTTTTTTTGTTTTTTTTTCTTATTTATTTATTTTTTTAAATGTATACACACACAACACACAGAACAGATTCTATGTGGGACCTTAAGACAACACCAAAGAAAAGAACACAACAAAACAAACCCTAAACCTGCGTACTGATTCCCACTAACTAATCCCAAAAATTACAAGGGTTGGTGTCTGCCTTTAACTAGTGTCTCTCACATACAAACTTCCCTATGTGATGAAATGTGAACCAGAGTTAAGCTAAACTATTCCAACCTACTATAGACGAATGATACAAAGAACACGGAAATGCTTAACATAACGCAGAACTGAACCGCAACAAGACACAACAAACCACACACACAGAAAGACACAACAAACCACACACACAGAAAGTCAGGCAACGAACGGGAGACTTAACAAGGTGTCTGTCTCTAAACAAAGGTCTCAGTCTCTCTCCTCTCTCTGGTGACTCCGCTCCCTTTTTGTGAGGAGGGACTGGGACTTCAGACGACCACTCATCCAACCACGTCTTACTTTTCTGATCAGCCAATCAGTAAAAGGCAGGAGGCGGGACATCGCCGTCAGCACATCAGTGGGCGCTGGGCAGCCTGACGTCAATCGAAATTACATAATCCTCCTCCAATCAATGTCCTTAGATCCACCTAACGTAGTAACAGGAAGAGAGAAAACAACAAAAAACACACTCTACGTGCCACAGTACATACATTTATTGGATACAATTATATACATTTTCTGGGGATGGTGTGTATAGGCGACGACAGTAGTTTTGAGCTACCAAAAATAATTCATGAACATGCATACAGACTAGTCATTAATCTATGCATGCTTATATGCATGTCTCCCAGCCTACTGCTAGATGCGCTCTGGGAGAAAAAAAATTGTGAAACCATACCTGAAAATTCCGTTCAATGCTGCAGTACGAGATACCAACAAAATATTCCATTTGGACGCACATAAACTTTTCTCTGTTGTCACAGATGAACTCTTCATTATCAGAATCTTCATTATCAGAAGTCATCTTTGCTTCAATAGTATAATAAATTTGAGTTTGAAAATAATTGATGATAGACTGAAAGATGCACTAACACTTTCACTTGAATCTATTTAGTCTATTGAATCTATTTGCTCTTGAATCTATTTGGTCTGTAACGTTCAGAGGAAAACTACAAGAAAAGATGTAGGTCTCCAAACTGTTTTCCTTGGAACGTTACCAAATAGATTCAAGTGAAAGTGTTAGTGCGTGTGTGGAGTTTTGGCATTGAAACCCTAGCTTGGCTCTCTACTGAATAAAATGTCTCGTTTGTGCATTACTCTTACTAAGTGGTGGGAATTCTTAGGCACAATAGGATTTGATATGCTATCTAGTATTTCCTGACTGTTGTCATCTTGATGGATAGTAGCGTCCAGAATTATTTTTTTATGTGTTCACACGCTGCTTGTAATTTGACCTAGAGTTGACATTATTTTCCCCTTTTTCCCTTTGCATTTTGTATCCAAAGATTGCTTATTTAATTTTGCACTGCGAGACTAATGTAGCTAACAATATTTAAGCATAGACTACTCCATTTAGTATTGTGCAAATGCATATCCAACACTTGCCTCGAAACATTTTTTAAGTTTTTAAGTAATCTAAAGCAGGCTTTATGTGGTTTGAAATTATAACATCCGTAACAATAAGCCAAGTATGGACATCATCTGACTATTGTTGCGTAAAAATTAAAGAAGCAGACTGTGGACGCCTAACATGTCTTGACTGATGCATCTTTTTTTATCAAATAATTTCTTTGACGTTTATGACTCTGAGGTAATTGCGTTCCTTGAATCTGAAGTGCTCATTCGTTCTCTGCACTTGAGAATATGTAACCTGGGTGTTTTCAGCATAACTTCTAATGTGTCTTGAAGATACTACCAGATGTTTCTTTTAGTGTTCTTGCTTAGAACTAGGCGTCCTCTGGACTATAAATTGAACGTGGCTTGTTTTACACTAAAGGGACCTGTGTCTGGGTTGATCTCACCCATATAGTTGTAATGCTCATGCAGGGCATTATGGCTTGTGAATTTGCTTGTATCTCAGCAGACCTTCGGCACCTGTGTGATGTTGAGGAACCGGATCTGGGCCAGCATTCATCCCTGAAACACAAGGGATAAGGAGGGAGGGGTTCAATGAGATCTTGCTCGGAGCATCTAAACAGATCCTGTAGTGTCAGGGCTCCAAGTGGTATGGCAGGCCAGCTCCTGTAGCTCCATCTGCCCCTCCAGTTGCTTATCCAGCGAGATAACTAGGAGGTGCATTCCACACAGACACTGGGGGTCCATTAGTCCTGCTCCTCCACAGACATCCGAGATGGGTATTTGCACCAAGAATGATTTAGCCAGCTCTGCAAATCCTGATGATATAATGATATGTTTTTGGTATCTGCTCATTCTTATGTACACCCTTTTGAGTTGTCTTCACTGAGGCCAACCCACTGCAAGAACAGTGAAATCACAAAAAAAACAAAACATGGAACTTGCTACTATATTCCCACTGGAGTGCTTTTTCTCAAGTTGTCCTCCAGTCATACAATAGGAAATGAAAAACATGAAGCGCTGGTGATGGAATTTAAAATTGTAGCCTGAGGATGTCATTCATGACTTTTTGTCATGTAAAATGTCTTTCTGATGTGCATAAACTGTGGCAGTGCTTGCAGATAATGTTGTGAAAAAAGAGCTAATGCTAACTTTGTTTGGCATCCAAACACAACTGTACTTTCTGAGCATCACACCCTTACAGAATTCATCTGTTCAAATGTCTGGGCCTGAAAAAGATTATGGGAAATCACTCTGTACAAATCAAGCAATGTGCCCTGGTTTCTTTGGAATTATCAGCAGTAATGAATATGATGTTGCATTGCATTTAAATATATTACTCTGTGCATCTTTCATCTGAAATTGTACTTCCAGTCTCCTTCCTCTTGTCATAATCACTGGTCTCTCACACTCAGCTGATAGCAGTGCAGATTTGAGGAGTGATTAACCCCTTGAACTCTGGGACATTTGAGCGTTTTTGCATACCTTTATTTATTGGGCTGTAACATTTTAATTCTATAAGTTAGCCATTCATGCCTTATGTTGTTTTTTTTGTTTTGCTTTTTTTTTTCCAGAAGACCCAGGGCTACTTATTTATGTCATTGTTTGTTGTGAAACTGTAAAATTATATTACATTATTTTTTGGACTTCCATGTTGACTGGGTCTGTGTACCTACACAGCATGCAGCTATGCAGCTCTTTTTTTATTCAGGGTTTAAACAATGTTTGGCAATGTTGGCTTAACATTTTGTTCTGTCAAGAATAAGGACACATAGTGTCCTTAATATAAAACAACACTCTTAGGAAGCACCAGAAGAGACTCGAGTGAAATTTTTGTATTGTACTACACTGGACAGTTTACATGCAGCAGATTATTTATCTCCATTAGATGGCTTAGATATACTCTTAGCAAAAGGGGGGCATATAGTATAACCCAGCAATTGCAGAATAGATTTTGGTGCTACACGGGGCAAGTGTGTAATTAATTGGTCCGCTTTTCAGTTTGGTTTATGACACTTGGTTCGCAGCAATATTTTGAACAGAATTTGAACAAAATGAAATGATAATGCATAAATTATGAACAGTAGAGTTGGGAGATTGTATGCTAGCTTCGATGGTCAAATAGGACAACTGCTTAAGATGGCAAAAATAGAATTTCAGTTCTCTAATTTTTCTGTCATGAAGAAGTGTTTAGGCGTTTATATGGTTCTTTGAGTTGTCAGGGCTTGAAAAGTAACCATTGCCTTTACTAAATGAGAAGTAACCATTGCCTTTACTAAGAGATCCTTTTTTAAAGTTGAAGAGTAAACTACAAAGCCCAAACCTGTGTGCGTGGTCTTCATACTGAAACAGCAGCAGCTGCATTTGCGGGTTATATGAAGGGTGGCTTCAGCTGTTCAGACAGACACCAGTGAAGTGTGACTCTTTTATTGTTGGCTGTCTTCCTTGCTTACCTCTGCTGTTTTTCCGAAGCTGCTTTAAAATAACATATGCCAGCCAAGATGGATTTTTAATTATTTAAATTGGAGGGAAAATTATTCCACATAAAACCCTAACTGTAAAATAAATCTAATTTAACTGTCTAGTTAAATATTCAGTAGTAAGTGCATTTGAAAAGTAATAACTTTTAACCCGATTAACCCACAAGAACCACCTCATTGACAAACCTTTCTTCAGAACATTTAGATTTGTGCATTACTAAGTGTCATCCCTACTTAAGGAACATAGACTAACTAGGCCCGTTTAATTGGGGTTAGTGCAGCACAATATGTAAAACGGTTAAATTCATTGCATTGTATATAATTGTTTCATATTTATGTATTGACATGTAATATGTTTGTCCACTCTTGAGTTGAGATTGGATATGAAGGTGTAATAATATGAATATTTTACTTTGTTCAGTCCCATTAGCTTTTGGTGTTAGATGAGGACACATGTTTTTAATTTGTCACAGTATCACTTTGATATTGAGCTGTGAAGTAAGTTATTTGGGATCAATATCAGAGTCAAAATTCTGATAATCATCTGATAATCTGAGAATCGTGTGTGTGCGTGCCTGCGTGCCTGCGTGCGTGCCTGCGTGCGTGTCTGCGTGCGTGCGTGCGTGCGTAACTTGGTTTTGCTTCTGCCTCATGGCCAGAAGGAGAGAGTGTGAGAGGAATCCTCTCAGTGAGAGTCGCCTTTGCTACAGTGCTTCTGCCAATCCAGTTATGGCCCCGATCCAGCACCTCAGATTCTGTTTTTCCCTACTTTGCTCATGTGTAAGATGGCAATGCTTAAACATATATTTTAAGATAAACCCCTGCCCCTTTTGAGTTTTACCACAACCCTCATTCTTGTCTTCACCTGTAAGGCATTTTAAAGGCAGCTGTGGTTAACACCCAAAGAACCAGTGGAAGGTGTTTCAGCGCTGCGACAGGGTTCCAGTTGGAACTGGACAATTTGACTCGTAATTGACAGTATTACTTAATATCAGAAAAGGTTAACTGCCAGCCTGAATTATTAACTGTGCATGCCAGGCATGTCGGCTTGTAGTTTGAAGGCCCTGCCACCTGTGCCATGTGTCCCTCAAACTTGTGAATTGTGTGTTGATCTTCTCTGCATATGCCCGCTTTGCCTCTTTGTTAGCTCATGACAGGTTGGCTCTGGCTGTGATGTAAGCTTCCCTGTCTTTGGACTTGAAGGCAGAGTCTCTGAGAGTTCGTAGTTTTGCAGAGAACCAGGGTTTTTGATTTGCATGGGTGAAGATTGTCTTGATGATAGTGACATCCTCAGTGCACTTGCTGATGTAGCTGGTGACTGAGGTTGTGTACTCCTCTAGGTCAAGTGTGTGTTCGTAGGTGGCAGCTTCTCGGGACATATTCCAGTCATTGAAGTCAAAACAGTCTTGAAGGGCAGGTATAGCTCCCTCTGGCCACGTGCTCACCTCTCTCTAGACTGGGGTGAGAAATATGGAGATGTGGTCCGATTGTCTGAGGTGGGGGAGGGGTACAGCCATGTATGCATTCTGGATGTTTGTGTAAACAAGGTCTAACATAATAGCTTAAAAAGTTAACTAAGATGTTACAGGCTCTTTTTCATCCCCATACCTGCACCCATGGTCTATTGGAGGCTGATATAGTGTGTGAGAGAGACTCTCCATTGTGTACTCTTGTTATTGTCATTTGCCCTGATTTGTTTTGCAGGAATGCCTGTGGCAGCTCCATCTCAAGCATAGAGCTAGAACTCATCCAAGGGCAGCTGCTTTTGATGAGATCTAAGAAGAAGAAACACCAGCACACAGTCAACTCAAAGGTAAGTAGTAGGCAGTTGTGTGGCTGTCCACTGCCATGTCTCATTCATGAGAATATGGAAGTGGTAAAATTCTACGGCAGGGTTAGACAAAGAGACATAAACACACATGTATAGTGGTGGATGACATAGTCAAAAACCCTCATGATACTTCTAAAATTTTTCATGAAGTTGGAACTGACAAAACAGTACCAGTAGAACCACAATTAACTTGCAAAATCTATACAAATTATTTTTAATTTACTGTTTCACACTGTGTGTGATTTCATATTCTTAAAAAATAATGGAATGCTGTTTTAATGATAACTGTAACAGTATCATATTGATCTGCCCTTGAAAATTAGAAGTGCTGTGAGAACACCTTAGAAACTGAAGGACTTCTGATTCTGGATTACTGATTACATATTCTGAGTACACTCTGGAAAAGAGAACACTGACCCATAACTGTTGCTGTTGAGCATAAGAACAGACAGAATTGGAAGACTTAGTTGTGATTGCTCTGGAAAAGAGAGTCATTTTCCCAGTTTGAAAGTTCTTCAAAGTTTGCACAATAATAATGAGGGCTGCATTAAAGACCACCATCTCTTGAAATACATTTTTGGAGGCTTGAATTGTCATGTTGATGTCTCAAGCAGAGGAAAAAAGGGTGTTGCTGCTTGTCCTGCTGGAGCTGAGGGCTGCAGTTGTGAAGTAAGTCCTTTCTATGTTTGTTAAGAATGAAGCACAAAAACTGATGTGAATTGGTGACGCTAGGATGTACGTGTTCAAATAGCCATTTGCAGAAAACACAGAGAGTGAAATGTGCTCACTGCATAGAGCCAGGCTTTAGAAGAAGCAGTGCAACACAATATTCTCTTTATCGTGATGAATTGGTTCTGTGAAAATTACATCCACAGGATAGAATGAAGGACAGCGCACTGGATCATCTGAAGCTTGAGCAAATATTGGCACTGGCATTTGCAATCAGTGGCAAAGGTCCCTGTTTTGCACTTTGAAACTCCACATTCTCCATGACTCTTTGATTTACAAGAAACTTCCCTGCATGAATGGGCTGTCCAGGGAGTTATAAGCATATTGGCTTTTAAAAGCCTGCTCCCACTACAGCTGAACACTGGTGGGAGAAGTTTTAGTGTAGGCACTGAAAGTGAAAGTGAAAGTGACCATTCTGGCATACATGAACACCACAGCGCACAGTGTGAACAGCAATATTGGAATTGCCACCAAGGCAATATTGTGATTCTTCTTATTAAAACGCCTTGTAAGACATAAAGTTTTTAGCGACACTCAGTTAATCTCATTTGACTCTTCTCTTTCCAATTTCTTTCTAATTTTCATTGTGACACAAGAATGAGGTCTTGTGGACAATAGAAGCAATGTTAGCAGAGTAGTTGCATGTACCGAAAAAGAGTATATTAAATTTTTTTTTTAAATCAAAACTAATATTAAGTAATAATAAATATTAATACTTGGCACAGGGAACTGAGCCATTTATTATTTTGCTCAGAGCTGCACTGATTGAGCCTGTCACAATGATCGCTTAATAGATAACGATTGAATTGCTACCATGTGTGGCTATGTAAATAGCATAAATAACGTAGGAGCATCTGCGAGCAGCTAAGCTTTTTTGTCTAAAATATGCTTTGATTGTGTTTTTAAAACTTATTGAAGACTATTGTCAAGTTTGTTTAATTGGAAAAATAATATGTCAGCATAGCATCTCACTATCTTTTTTTTTACTTATTTATTTATTTTTAACATTAATCTGAAAAAAAAGAGTATATTAAATATATTTTTTTTTTAATCAGTTTTGGACATTAAAAAAAACGTGAGTCAAATGACATGGCGAGCTATCACACTCACGAGATACTTCAGGATATATGGTGGAAAGACGTGCTTTAGAAAGGCATGATATTTTTCATCCTATGTATGATTTTTAAATTGCATTAATGCAAGGCGAGCACAGGAACTGGTACTTCTTATATTATCAACGGCAGCTTCCCAGCTTTCTTCAGATAGACTCAATTGACCTAATTGTCTTTCCCAGACTAATTTAATTTTGGTGAGTGGATGAGTGTTCAAGGATAAAAAAAGTTGTGTAATTTTGAAATCACTCTTTTAGCATAAGGATTAGCAAATCTTCCCAAGCCTGTTTCGGAGCAAGTAGAGGAAACCCCCGGAATGTTTTGGAGAAAAAACAACGGATTTGAAAGTAGCGGAACATGTGGGTCCCGGGTAGATCATAGGTAGAGGACAGGTTGGAAAATGAGTCAAACACCCCATCTACAAATAAATCCCTTACAAATAAATCCCTTAGAAATATCATGCCATAAACTAAAGGTCGAATCCAGAAATGAAGGGGGATATTG
This sequence comes from Alestes dentex, assembly GCA_037576975.1. Classification (NCBI taxonomy): domain Eukaryota; kingdom Metazoa; phylum Chordata; class Actinopteri; order Characiformes; family Alestidae; genus Alestes; species Alestes dentex. The sequence continues at coordinate 6,391 of JBBIGA010017299.1, read as the reverse complement.
TTTTTGATAGGGATATAGCTGAACCGGAGCAAAACTTAAGGCAACGTCTAAACTGAGACCAAATCTTAAGACAGTTCAACACAACAGGATTATTTGTATACTGGGCAGGTCTAATAGGCAGTGATGAATAAAGTAAGGCCGGAAGAGAAGAGGATGTACAGGAAGACAGCCCAAATTTGCACCAAGGGCTAGTAAGAGATGTAACCCAATGGCATAATTTTTGAACATGTGCAGCCCAGTAGTAGAATTGAAGATTAGGTCAAGCCAAGCCACTACTTCTACAAAAGGATTTTACGAATTCTAGGAGCTTTGCCCCTCCATAAAAAAGGAGTTATTAGCTTGCCAACAGAAACAAAAAATAACTGGCCAAAAAAAGGGGGATAGTTTGAAATAGAAAGAGACATTTGAGCAAAATATTCATTTTGACCACATTGATCCTACCTACCAACGAAAGGGGGAGATCATTCCACTGTCTAATGTCCGATTTGACCTTGGAAATTAATGGAGTAAAATTGGCCGAGTAGATCAGACAACGAACGTGTAACGTGGATGACTGAATAATTAAATCCAGTATGGCTAATTTGAAAGGGAAAATCCCTATGGGTAATTTGTTGAGAAATCTTAGTAATTGGAAAACATGCACTTTCGTGCAGGTTAAGTTTATAACCGGAAAATGAGCTCAAATTATTCAAAATGTGAAGAATTGCAGGAACTGAAAATGTCAGATCCATCACATATAATAAAAGATCATCAGCATGCAGTGAAACTTTATATTCTTTGTGGTGATTGATAATACCCTTGAACATAGATGTTCTGAGTGTAATAAAGGGTGGCTCAAAAGCAATGGCAAAAAGTAACATGAAAGTGGACAACCCTAACGCGTACCTCGATTTAAAGGAAAATACACAGATACACTTCCTATAAAACTCAATGGGGAACCCATCAGGACTGGGCGCCTTCTTGGACTGCATAGTAGAAATGGAGCATAGCAGTTCATCAAGAGAAAGAGGAGCCTCCAATTATTCAGCCAATTCAGACGGGACCACAGGGTTATTGTGATTTTGCAAAAATTCACACATATTTTAGTGAATGACAAATAAGCCTGAAAAAACTTTTTTTTTTTTTTTTTAAACAATATATATTTGATTAGAACTTAGTTTGACATTATACATAGACATCAATACTTTCTGTGGTCATTGAACACACCCAATTATTTCATGTGAATTGTAAAACTTTAAAGCATTTATACTTTATTTGGAAATACACTCTTATTACGAAGGTCACACACATGCTGGACAGTCACACCATATGCCATTTTTGATGTTTGGATGAAAATTTTAAGTCAAGATCTTAATACACCACTAACAATTTTGGTATGACTTAACTTGATCCTACCAGAGGAACAACATCTCCATATCAATTCTTAACAATTGACATTTTTAATTAGTGTGTGACACATGGACAGTTAGAATTGTACTATTCATCATCCGTCTGTAGGAAATTCAGATGTATACAGATCAGAATAAAAGGATGGATTTGAAAGATGCTTATGCTGGTTTGCCAACAAGCGACTAGGTTTGTCAAACCTATTAAAGAATTTTAAGCTGATGTTTAACTTGGTGACGATGGTGGGGCTATTTGAGGTTCATTGTTTTTAGGCTTATCACATTGTTTATGGCATGGCAAAATCCATATCAGACAACGTCAGTCTTTAGTGTTTTTCTGGTTGCCTTTCCACCCCTGTTGCCAGTACTGTTTAACTGTCTGTACATTATAACTCACTCTTCTGTGAGTCGGTTTAATTCTCCAGGGCCTATGAACAATTGAAAGTAATCAGTACAATTGAATTATTAATAGGTGAGCATAGCATCTCTTGACAGTCTACTGTAGGGACTGACTTGAGTGTGTTATCTGCATCACATCCTACTGGCTGGAATCAGATAAAAGTATTTTCAGGAATGAACAATCAGGTCTGGCTACTTATGTTTACGTTGTCATATCTTTTAAATTAAGCCGTACCAGGGCGGTGAATGGCTGGATTATACTGCTTACTTGGATCATCAAAAGGTTTCTTCATTTACACACAAACTTCAAAATAATATTGAACACTGTCAACAAAGTTAAGTAAAAAAAATGATATTCTTTTCAGCATAATTCACAAACCATGAGTGATTTTGTGCTGCAGACTCCTAGAAAATTGATACCCTTGCTATGCTGATTTTGACCTTTTGAAGAGACTTTTTGAAAAACACCACAGAATGTCCAAAATGAATGAGGCACAACGGTAGTAAGGTATACCATGGTATTTTAAAAAGAACAAAAGGTTGTTAATGGAAACAAAAAACTAAAGTTACCATGAGGTGAATAACAAAAGATTGAATTACAATGATTGCTTTGTAGTGACACAAAACAGGCAGATCTTCATGATTTTCTGAATGAATTTGTCTCTTACCTCAAATATAGTTTATCAGCTAGTATATGTTAGGTGTTTAAACTTTCTTCTTTAGCTTTGTACTGGAGCTATGAGGCATCTGTGTATACACTACATAATAGTAGCCCTGATTTTCCACTCATCTGCAGTTTTTGGAAATCTCAGACAAAAGCCGTATATCAGAGGCAAATTGACATGCACTCAGGCATCTGAAATTGGCTCTCAGTGTGTGAATTGTTCAAAGACACCACATGAGAAACTCTCAGATGCACCCAACAGATGCAACCTATCTAACTCTCAGATGCACCCTATCTAACATGCCAAATTTCTGAACCTGTCAGAAACAAGGGGGGATAGTTTATACTCAGTATTTTATATTCGTATTCTTTTCTTTTTCTTTCTTGTTTTTTTGTTGCAGATCCATGTGCACACAACTTGGACCACTTACTACTTGATGACATCCAAACTGTGTAGTCTGAACAGTGCATCGATCTAAAAAGTCATTCAGTGTGTCCAGCACATGAACAGGTAATTGAAGCTTAAACCCTAACAATTAGCATGCCTAAATCTTCTCACTTGCCTTAAGTTAAGTAATATTAAGTAATTAAGCAATATTAAGTAAGACTTGCTCAGACATGGATTGACAATGAAATTGATTTCTATAAACATTGACAAAATCCTATTGCATAGCTACAAACGATTCCTTTAACTATTTTCTTGTTTGGATAATATGAGTAACTTGGAAAGCCTCCACCTTTCCTAGTGTAAGTACCTGGAAACTTCTGTTAGTATTTGGTCTTTTGCTAGTATTTTTTGTGTGCGCCTGTTACATGTTGCACAGACTCACAGGTGCTTCGGAGCAGAGCTGAATCATGCGTGTGAATAGTGATAAAACTGCGCTTTCAGCAAATTGTTTGCTTTACCCACAGTCATGGCTACTGACAGGTGGGCACTGGCTATACAGCACTGATTCATCTTCCCATCTATGCTCTTTTTTCTTTCTTCCTTTACTGTTTTCCTGCTGCTTGTTACAAAGTAATGTCTGATCAATTCACGCTTTGGTAAACAACAAAAACTCTTATTATTCTGCAATCACACTATTGTTTTTACATTGTATTTATTAGTATTATTATTATTAGTATTAGTAGTACTTTTATGGCTGAAATTGGCACCTCTTCTCCCCATGTAATTTTGAAATATCCCCAGTCCCTTATTGTTATTCACCCGGGTTTCTTTATTTATTATTTATTCTCCCGTTGCAATTAATGCGGCCCCAACCGTGGCGTGCACCCAGGCAACCTATATATCAAAACGTTCGGGTCGTCAGTGCGAGGTGTGGTGTTACTTTTATAAGTGTTTCGCATTACCATGGCGATGCTACACGCCCACAAACATGGCCGAAATGCCATAGAGAATAGGGCTCAACTTTCGGATCATCCTGCTCGTACACGCTTTGTCCGAAACCCACCAAACTTCATGTGATGCATCAGGCCAACTCCCCCGACACACAAATGCGGTCGGTGATGACCTTTTTCTTGTCTTTCACTCATCCCTTTTTCCCCCAATAACTTCCATTCATTTTTCACCCCATTGAAATGAATGCAGTTTCGGGAGAAGAGACCTACAGGCTCCATACAGTGACCGAAACTTAGGAAACTTCTAGAGTCCTCAGGCCATGCCTCCAATGACATGCAAGTTTAAACTGAACAATATGGACAAAAGTATTGGGGCAGAGCTGTAATACAAAACAATGTGGACATATTTTGGCCCACCCACACATACACAAACACGTACCCACCCACGCTAATGATATGCTAATGCTAGCGCTATATTGATGTTAGCGCTGTGCTAAAGCTAGCGTTATGCTAATGCTAAGTTAATTTTAATGCCATGTTAATGCTAATGATATGCTAATGATAATGCTATTGCTATGCTAATGCTAGCTCTATGCTAATGATAATGCTATTGCTATGCTAATGCTAGCTCTATGCTAATGTTAGCGCTATGCTAATGTTACCACTGTGCTAGTGCAAACGCTATGTTAATTTTAATGTTATGTTAAGACTAGCGTTAATATTAATGCTAATGTTATGTTAATGTTAGCGCTATGCTAGTGTTAGCGCAATGCTAATATTAAAGCTATGCTAATGCTAGCGCTATGTTAATGTTAATGCTGTGGTAATGCTAGCTCTATGTTAATGCTAATGCTAGCATTATGCTAGTGCTAATGTTAGCATTAAGCTAATGCTAGCGCTATATTAATGTTAATGCTATGCTAATGCTATCGCTATGCTAATGCGATGTAGGAGATGGTTGGTATGGAGTCTGTAGGTAGTTTCTTGGCGGCAGGCCCTTTTAAAATTTCTTCAGGAATTGTATTTTTTCTGGTTAAGGGCCTGCCCTATTAAAATGAATAGGAGCAAAGCAGGTCATTATTATTCACCTGGGTTTCTTTATTATTAAGGGCCTGCCCTATTAAAATGAATAGGAGTGAAGCTCCTATTCATTTTAATGGGCAGGCCCTTATTGTTATTCACCTCGGTTTCTTTACTATTTATTATTCTTCCGTCGCACTTAATGCGGCCCGAACCATGGCGTGTACCCAGGCAACCTATATATCAAAACGTTCAGATCGTCAGCGTGAAGTGTGGTATTACTTTTATAAGCGTTTCGCGTTACCATGGTGACGCTACCCGCCCACAAAGATGACCGAAATCCCATAGAGAATGAATAGGGCTCAACTTTCGGATCGTCCTGCTCGGACACGCTTCGTCCGAAACCCACCAAACTTCATGTGACGCATCAGGCCAACTCCCCCGACAAACAAACGCGGTCGGTGATGACCTGCACTCGTCTTTTCCTTGTTTTTCCCCCCATTGTCTTCATTCATTTTTCACCCCATTGCCATCAATGCAGTTTCGGGAGAAGACACTTTTAGGATCCATACAGTGACCGAACCTTATGAAACTTCATATGAGTTCTCAGGCCAGCTTCCCCGACACACAAACACGGTCGGTGATGACCCGCACTCGTCTTTTCCTTATCTTTCGCTCATCCCTTTTTCCCCACATTCACTTACATTCAATTTTCACCCCATTGAAATGAATGCAGTTTCGGGAGAAGAGACCTACAGGCTCCATACAGTGACCGAACCTTAGGAAACTTCATGTGCGTCCTCAGGCCACGCCCCCAATGACACACATGTTTAAATTGAACAATATGGACAAAAGTATTGGGACAGAGCTGTACTACAAAAAAAAAAAAAAAATGTGGACATTTTTCCACCCACACACACACACACACACACACATACACACACTAACGCTAGGCTACAGCTAGCACTATGCTAAAGCTAGCACTATGCTAAAGCTAGTGCTGTGGTAATGCTAGCATTATGCTAATGCAAATACTAAGCTAATTCTAATGCCATGCTAATGTTAATGCTATGGTAATGTTAGTGCTATGTTAATGTTAATGCTAGCGCTATGCTAATGTTAATGCTAGCGTAATACTAATGCTAGCGCTATGCTAATGCTAGTGCTAGCACTATGGTATGCTAATGCTAGCGATATGCTAATGTTAATGCTAGCGCTTTGTTAATTTTAGCACTATGTTAATTTTAGCATTATGTTAATGCTAACGCTATACTAATGATAGTGCTATGCTAATGCTAGCGCTATGCTAGCGCTATGCTAATGCTAGGGCTATGCTAATGCTATTGCTGCATGCGAGATAGAGAAACCGTTCCAACTCTGAAACGTCAGGCCCGATCTGGAATTATGGGCTTGTTCACAGCTTTGTGATATGTCTTGTCATGCTGTGTTCTGTAGTAATGCTAATGTTGTCTAGTTAGTGTGCTTGCTCAAGTAGCCTTTGGCTGCTTTGTGCTTGCAGAGTAAGCACACTGTAGTTCTTCTTAAGTTTTATTTTTATTCTTCTTCCTTTCACCCGTTTTTTGAC
>JBBIGA010017289.1:0-14741 GCA_037576975.1 Alestes dentex | reverse complement strand
AAATCCATATTATGTATTCATATTGTAGATTGTACATTATTGTATATTATATTGCTCAGTATATTGTTCATTGTGTCTTTTACATATCGTTGTGTTTTGAAAGACACCATCAACCGGAATCAAATTCCTTGTATGTGTTAGCTCACATATGTGGCCAATAAATGCGATTCTGATTCTGATTCTGATAGCGACCCATATTAACAGTAAATAGTAGACTAGAGATGCCCTACAGCAGTGGCAACCAACCCTCCTCCAGGAGATCAAACTTTCTGCCATCTTTTGTTCCAAACGGCACTTAATGTGCTGCCCCTCAAACTTTCTTAACAATCCAGCCTGTCAGGGACTTACGAAGAAGTTATTTAGCCAGAACAGGTGTTGCTGCATTACAGGCTTGCCTTATATTACATAAAAGGTCATGTTTGGAATACATTTAGGACCTTCATAAGGCACATGGTGAAAACTACTAGGTACATTTTTACTTCAGTCACACTGTTCCTTGCTGTCACCTTTTAACTTTTTGTTTTTAGTGCAATTCTTCTATTGATGTTTTATGAACAATTGATTGGTTGATCATTTGAATATTACCGACCGAAGAACAGTGAAACAGTTTATCTGGTAAAGTGGGATAATTATCATATCTATGGGAATGCTAGGTTTATCACTCCTGAGCATGTCCACCACTGTGGGCAGTGATTGACCCTCAGAAGAGCTCGGTAACACTAGATAAATAACTGGCTCATGTCTCTAATTTATCAGTCGGCTCAGGCTTTAACAGAAGTTGTTTGCTGAGTGTAATGAGTATCTTTGCGACATGTCATGTGCTGATTTTGAAACAGATTATAAAAGAGAATTAATGGTGTTTCTTTTAAAGATTAGTGCACACCTTTTCGTAAGTATTTTGTTTAAATAAAAAAAAAAAAACATTCTGAACACTGTCTTTCAAATGTCCTGAATACAGATGCTTCTTTTTTGTATGCTGAGTGTGTGTTCCTAATACTTGTATTCTGATTTGTCTCTGGTTATGCAGTCATATTCATTCCCGAACAGCCTCTGATGGTAGTTTGAGTGATCGAATGACAAGGTTTCTCTGAGACTACGCTTAGCACTGACCACTCATTATTGTGTCACCCAAGATGCATGTTAATGCCAGATGTGAACGGGGTTTAATAATAATAAAAAAAAACTGTTCCCCCTGTAAAGTAAGCAAAGCCCTTATTAAGAAAGTGTCAAAATACCTTGATGTCGAGGCTGAGGGCCTAACTTTCTGCTCAGTTTTTTCAGTGTGTTCTAAGAAGTGATAATGACATCCTCAAGTATTTTTCACAAGAGAAAAAAAAAAAGCCAAACGTCTCCACAGAATATTAAAATAGAAAAATGGTGTGAAACTTTTTTTCTTACCCCTTATGGAGTTTTCTGGGAGAAATCTTCAGAACCAGCCTTGGGAAATAAACATGTCTGCACCTAATCCCTTGAGGAACCCTAAAATAATGGCTAATGTATTCAGGTAGAAGTTTCAAAACATTGCCGAAAATATCCAAGGCATGACTTAACATAGAAAATGAAGCAAAACAGATATAAAGTGTTTGGCTGTAGAAGCAAACACGTGACACAATGAAATCAATGCAGCATAAAGATCTGCTCGTTCTCCCTGCTTCTTGCTATTGATTAATTCTGATGATAAAAATATTTATGTGAGAAACAGAGGGAGAAACCAGAGAGAGAGAGAGATAGAGAGAGAAAGGAGGGGAGAGAAAGAAAGAGAGAGAGGGGAGGGAGAGAAAGAGACAGAGCGAGAGGAGGGAGAGAGAGAGAGAGAGAGAGAGAGAGAGACAGTGGAGGGGGGCCTGGGGAAGGGATGGAGAATTTAAGGCTGTTGACTTCTCCATCTCTGATCTCTGCTACAGGAAACACTTTCCATGAACCCTCAGTGAATAATTCATAAGAGGAGATAATGTTAGTAAATTATTTTAGATGGTGGGTAAAGATTCATCTTCGGAGCTGAGGCCAGTGTTGGGTGGGGGGGGCTAATGTGCTTATTATGCTAAAACAACTGCTGAAGATAGAGGCCAGGGGTGACACGACCATTCAAGTTCCCATGATTTATATTCATAGGCACCAAGTATAGAAATTTTCCCCACTCACACGACTACTATGCATTTTTCCCAATTTGGCTGCATTTTTCGAGCCATATCCACCCACAGAAGGAACGTTTCCTCCCAGCAAAAGGAAAAACAAGAAAAATCATTTCCCGCATGCCATTTTTTGACATTGCCATCTCCTAGCTTTAATGGCTGTGGTTGAAAATAAAACTCAATAAACATTAGGCACGAAGTTGTGTCAGAGTGACGAAGAGCGCTATCAGAGCCAGCCAAGGTGGGTGCCGGCTGTTATTTGACTTGGTTTGCAGAGAGAGACCACCCTGCATCTTCACTAGATTAGTGACAGAGGAGCCGCAGAGGAGATGAGCTTCATCTTAAACAGTGTCACAGAGCGAGAGAGAGAGAGAGAGAGAGAGAGAGAGAGAGAGAGAGAGAGAGAAGAATTTCTCTCACAGGAGTAGCGTGTCACACTGGAGCGCTCAGTGATTCTGATTAAGGGTGAAGTCCAAGAGGCTGACTCACCTCCAGCACAGAGCAAGCCAGCGAACAGAGGCAAAAGCAGGGGCATATTATAACCATGCTAAGGCAGAGGTGTGATATACAATAAAAAACCAAAGGAGGAACAAGACAGAGAATGAATGGGTGAAATACTGTCGAAAGAGGGAACCGACTAAGAGGATACAAGTGTCAAGAGCCAGTCATTGTTTTAAGCACTCTTAACAATTTACCAGTTTGAGTTTTACATTCAATTAATAGAGCAGTGTGCAATGACTCCTACAGAGAGTTAACCAAAGCTACCATTAGAAAGACAAACAGCCCAGGCAATAACAGCAAGTGACTTGTTCATTAGCCAGCAGTAGGCAGAGGTTTCCTTCAGATCATGCTTCAGACAGTGTTTCTGTCCACTGTGAGAACACTTTGGGTTTGACTGGATTTGTAGCTGATCAAGAAGCCGTCACTGAGAAAAGGAATCGCTGAAAAAGAAGAATGTTTGCACTAGAACATGGAATGTGGAGGAAGGTTTTATGGACTGATGGGTGTAAATTTTTAATTGGATTTGCTTGGATCGTGAGAAGCAGAAAATGCAGCTTGTAAGCCTGAACTTTGGAAGTGTTTACATGACACATGGAAAACTTCCTAAAAAAAGGAAAGCAAGTCTCTCGCAAAGAATGGAAGTGGTAATTAAGGCAAATGGATGGCACATTAAATACTGAAACACTGAAATTGATATTCAGTCATTAGAAGCTTCTGTGTAATCTGCTTTTTATCTGACCCAGAAAAATGAATGATTTGTACGTAATGGCCATTTTGTCTGGAAATAAAAGGAAATAAATAAAAGGATGCCCTCTGACATTTGCACAGTGCTGTGGGTGCACTTTGTAGGTTCACAATTTCTGACCACAGCCTATTTGTTGCTGCAATATTTATCAGTCTCTTTATACTGCCCAACAATGGAGATGTCCACAGGACCATCACAAGACAGCATTTGAGTGATGGACCACTCTCAGAATAGCAGTGCCACCTACATCGTGTGTCTTGCATTGGTATGAGTATTACAGCTGCATTGCCTATTACACACTGCATACACATACTGGTCCCTTGTTGGTATAATTATAATTAGAGGCTATAGCTCATCTTTTTCCATGTTTCTGACCACTAGACCACTGTTATCACTGTTACTCTTGCTCACGCACAAGACACAAAGTCATGTTGATGTCATTGCTGAGAATGATCCACCATCCAAATAAGATCTGGACAGTGGTTTCTTTCCACTGGTGGATGGACTAGAAAGGGGCTGATAAATGGTGCAGTAACAGATGAGTTACAGAGACTATATAGTGTAAGTAAACCTATATAGCAGGTGTACTGAATAAAATGTCCAGTAAGTTTAGCTACAATTTAGATGTCCCTAATAAACTGGCTACTTAGCAGACCTAAGAATAGAAAGTACAGAGAAGTATGAAGTCTGCTGGAGACTGTAATGAATAGAAAAGGGAAATTTTGAAGGAAACAGACCGATGACCTTAGAAAATAAGACAGCTGAAGAGTCATAATGAGCCATGCGAAATATCACTGCAACCATAATCACATCTTGAAGTGTTGTCAGTACAATAGCAGGGGTTGCAGGGTTATACTCCAACCTCAGCCAGCCGGGAAGATAATTAAAATCCACTTGAGTTGTTTAAATGCAGATCTTTTGAGATATGACCTGCTTCATTGTCGGAATAAAAGTTACTGCGACAATGACAGATAAGCACATGCTTGTTGAGTATTTTGGTTCTTTAAACACCTTTCAATGGGTGTTTTTTTTTTTTTTAAGAGCCATTTTTAAAAGTCAGAGATCCTACACTAATCCTACACTGGATTCTTGTAGCTTTCACTGGCATTTAATCACTTAAAACTTCATAAACCCATCTTTCACAACCAATTTCAGGCACGACAGCAAAAGCAAAAACACGTCTGTGGGTGGTGTTCATCTTTCAAATGCCAATATGTTCTTGTTATAATGATAACAGAATAAAAGCAGTGGTAATTATGCCACAAGGCATGCCAGATACTTTCAGTCATGTAGCAATGGCAAAAGAATCAAACTGTCAAATGTAGCAAATGTTCTTCACAGTAGACTGCCAGTGGCAGCGTTAACAACACTTTCTGACTGCCATTATGTCTGGATTAGATAAAGGAAATACAATAAACAGAAGACCACTTCCTAATCCCCCTTTATTTAACAACAGTAATAATATAAGTGTAAATAGAAAGAAAACAAAAGAAAATGATTGTCTGAATTGTCATGCTGATTGTCATGCAGGTCTGTTACTTCAGCTGTTAATGAAATCACAGAATGTACAAAATCTAAAAAACAGCTGCATCCCAAATAAGCAGAGGCAGTTAGGCAGACAGCTGGGCGAGCAGATGTTTAGAGGGTATATCATGTGCGATACTAATATGAGGTTGAGGCTGGGAGAAATTTTTGTCAAACTACTGAACTTTCCCTTCAGAGAACTGCGGAATGGTCTATATTCCGAAGATAAAATGGTACAGAATGAAAATCTGCTTTATTACAAAACAGACAAGAGGAAATGTGTAGCTTCATTCAGACAGGCACTCCCACTATAAATCTTATCACAAGAAAACAAGTCCAGACTTTGATTAAGGCTGCCAGTTTGGGCTTCCAGTAACTCCAGGACATGGGGAAACTCGCACAAGGAGATCACCTCCATGTTCTACTATGGTTTGCAAGCTACCTTGCTAGGCTTTCATCAGATGACCTTGAGGACTTTAAAGACCTGGCTCCCATAATATGAGTACATTACTGCATTTAAAATAACTACCAAATAGATTACTATTTAAGATAACTGTTTAAGGCAAACATATTTGAGAAATCTCCAAACCTAGCACGAAAAGTTGGGTCACTTGGGGTTCAGACAAATATTCCAAGGTCAAAACTTTGCCCTTGAACACTGCCTCCTAAAATCTCCTCAATTATATTGTATTTTAATAGAGTGAGAGAAAATCAGCTTTCCATTACTTTCAAAAAGTAAAGGACAGTAATCGTAATCCATTACTTCGGGATAATCTTTTGAATTGGGTTACAAATTATTTTAACGGGTGACCAGTAATCTGTATTGTTGCATAAAAGGTCTGAATCTGAGGCATGTAGAAATTTGAAATCGGGGCTTCTTCTGAGTGCTATATATTCGAATAGAAGCAGTATAGAGAATTATGTCCTCGGAGAGTGAAGAAAATCTTTGCCCTGTCCAATAACTGTCTATGGAAAAGTGGGACTGAATTTGGTGACAGATGTAACCCTCAAGCTGGACTGTTTCTGATTTTGTCCTCACGGAGAAGCATAATTTCTACATCTGTGAGTAGAGCAGCACTGGTCAGTTCATGTGCAGTTCAAGTACAGTGACCCATTTTCCTCTTCTAAAATTAGACATTTTAGGTATTGGAATGCCAACACAAGGAAAATGCAATGAGACAACACTGTAACACAAAATTATGGTATGATATATATGATTACTATGGTTGTCCGTTGGGAAGATTCGTTTTCCTCTCCTTTAACTAACATCAAAGTCATTTTGAGTTGTAAATTGTTTTCCAATAATTTTTAAAAGGTTTTGGTGTATTTTTTAGTACATTCATGGTGGAAAGAAAACAACATTGCATATAAAAATCTGTTTTTGCTATTATAGCATTGTATGCATCACTATACTTGGTTTACATCACCCCCACTGTAAAAAAAAAAAAAGGCAGTGTCTCACTATGCTGAACCATTTTGCATCAAACCACTCTGCATAACTTTGTTAACAACTGAATTATGCAGAATTTTAATTTTAATGTTTTAAACATTAAATTTTTAATGTTATTCTCTTCAAAAGTCAAAATCAAAGTCTTTACACAAGACTTTAAAATGTTAATAGAAAATGAGGACCTTATATAAAATCTCTGTTTGTGGTCTTGGGGCTACAAGGAGCAGTGGCCCTACACTGTAATAAGTTCACTCTCACTATTAAAGGAATACTGCAGCAGTTTTCCAGCACTGTTGATAGGTAATCTCTGTCTGCTACATCTGTATCATACTGTCATTTACCACAAACTATTATTTCCCTGCACTTAGAGCAGAAAACCTGTTGACCTCAAACTCACTCAGCAGAATGTAACAGCACCAAAATGTTGCACCTCCACCATGAAAAACAAAAGGCCATTACCCTCTTAAAACTCTTATCAAATAGTGTCTTAGATATCATGCAGTGTATTCATAACACTTTGTGGAATCTAGCTTTTGAAGACATTAAACTCTTCAGATGTCTGGCCACTGTGAACAATTCTGACTTGATAAGCTTCTCTAATACAGAGCATTTCACACCAAACCACTCTGGATGACTTCCTTTACGTCAAATTATTTTTTTTTCAAAACCTGGAATGGTGGGATTCCCCTTTATTTTGTTAGCTTGCGCCCTTGTTCCTGAGGTTGGGCTAGCCTGCATCTCACCTTCTCATGCTCCAGTATTCGGATGTTCACTCTTTCTATCCTGCCTTATTCATCTGGCTTCTCCAACATCCTGACATCCTGTCTTCCACTATCTGCTTCTGCATCGCTCTCATTTTCCCCATCCCTCCCACTCTCCCTCCTCTCCTCTGACTCATTCTTTGCGGGTCCCCCCTCCCTCCCTCTCTCACTCGCTGTCTTTCAGGCTTGATCATCCCTCTTCTGCCCCTCCTCACGTTGGATCATGTGCTAAATAGAAGCATGCCTGTCAATCATGGTATTGACCAGTCACCTTGGGCCGTGTCAGTCATAGTGTGTGCTGGATCATGCGCTCACAAACCACCCACCTCTCCAACACCACACACACACACGCACACACACACACACACACACACACACACACACACACATCTGAAGAAGGAGAATGTCTGTGTCCGTGTAAGTGAGACGTTTGTCAGTTTGTCTGTCTATCAGCATGTCTAACGTAATCAATAGAAGGAAGTAGCTTTGTAATACAACAGCTCTAAAAACAACTACACACACTGCAGTGAGAGATCCAGCTCAGACATGCCTACCTCCACCAGTCGCCACCCAACAATCTCTCTATCACACACACAAACACACACACACACACACTGCATTCAGGAAATACAATCAATCAATTTGCCAAACAGCTAAAACAGCTTTGTCTTCACGAGTCAACATGTTAATCAATGTAGAACCTGTTCCTGGCCAACTTTGTCTGCTTAAATGCCTAAAAGTGTACTATAGAATGAATATACAAGCTTCCTTGACACATATTTACACATTGCAGGGTGATGCTCTTTACTTCTAATATAAGTTACTGAGAGGTGTTTTGTTCCAAGAATTTCTACTGAGAAAAAATGTGATCCATGGTTTTCTCTGTATAGGAACTAGATATAGGCATAGTTTAAAGACAGCTTTGACTGGATTCTGTTTATCCTAATTATAAGACTCATAACACAGGCTAAACCACTTTCAGTGCAAAGACAAATACATAATTTGGTCCGACCTACTTTCTTATGATTACATTCAATTTGAAGTTCCAATAGTACTTTCTGACTTTAGCTTTCAGATATTGGGTCCCATCACCTTGGAATGAAATGCAGAAACATATGAAATTGGAGCAATTTATCTCTTTTAACTGATTTTACATTGACCATTAAAGAAATGTGTCATTGTGTTTGCTCTTAGCTCATTCTACAGTGATTAAATACATTTTATTTTGTGCTTTTTTGTGTAGTAAAGTTTTTTTGTGTGTGTTTTTTTATTGTTATGTTGTGTTTTCTTGGCCAGGGCTCACTTGTAAAAGGGATTTCATTCTCAGTGTGACTATACAGATTAAATAAAGGTTAAATAAAAAATAACATTAAATTATTTTCAAAAACATTCCTCATACACCCACACACATGCGTGTACACATATATGCCTATGAATCTGACGGCTTTACTTGTTAAAAAAAAAAAAAAAACTATCCAGTGATATCAGCTGTTAACCCTAACCCTAGGATGAGATTTAAGTTTTGGGTTAAGGTTAAAATCAGGATTATGTTTGCATAATCACTTACAAAACCTCTCCTAGAGGAAGCCCAGTATTAATTAGCTGTTATCCAACACCTGGCTTGGCTAATCAATGTTTTATTATTTTAAAGGTGGCCTTTTGATGGAATTGAACAAAATCGTACAATGACTGGTGCTGTATCAAAGACAAGCTTGGAACTAAACCTTCTCATGTTCCTCTAATCAGCTCACAGGAAAGAGGATGAAACAAGAAATTCTTGTTATTTTTCCTGCATCTGTGTTCACAACGCTTACCTACCTTGGCTACTTTATCAGCTATACCATTCATCATAAAGACACACTTATTAAATTTGCATTTACCGACTGAGGCCATCTGCTTCTGCTCAAATTATGAACTCCCTTTATCTTGTCTGTTAATGGAAAAGGACCACCAAAGCACATATACTGACAAGATATTCCTTTGGTAACACCAACATGGTAGTGTGAGTTGCTCTGGTACAAGTGCATCGTTGCTAGAGTATTTATACGCTGGGCGCACTTACTGACCACAATTTGTGTTAGTCATCCTTTCACCTTTATCTGTGGTAAGTTTCTGGGCCACTATTAAATGAACATTCTTGGCTGGTGGACAGTTCTCAGTAGTGTTAAGAATGGTCCATCACTCAAATTATGTCTGGCCAGTGTTGTGTAGCAATTGTGTAGCAAGAGATGGGCTACACTCAGTGACTGTAATCCTGTAATCCCGTGCACATATCTGAGGTGTTTCTGATCAAAAGGCCAATGAATGTAGCTAAAAGTACTCAGTGAAGCTTCTTGAAGAGTAGCATAATCATGGCGGGGGGTTTCTTCATGATGTTCACACGCAAACATCATGAAATACATGACACAATGTAAATATGTGTTATCAGCATTACATCTTCATGAATGAACATTACATACTCAACCCCAGCTTTGTTCATTTAACATACTTTGTGACACTTTAAGTATCATTTGTAACATGATAGCTTGTTAGATAGAATCCATGTAGACCCTCATCTTCCCAGTGCTGACACTGACCCCCACCCCACCTTTTTGCTCACCTACATGTTTTATTCCAATAAATTCCAAAAATAATTTAATTCATTGCTATCTATATAATGATCCAATGCAGTTAGAATGGCTGATAAATTATGAAAGTACTGCAAGCAAAGGTAGAAGCATAATACATTTTTTAATCTTTCTAACATTTCTTTATAAGGTATGTACAAATCAAAGGCCAGTCGGTATGTACTGTCATGCCTAAAGTACCCTATAATTAATGAACTGGCTTTGAGATTGTCAGTTATGACAGAACATGTTTGTCAGTAAAAACTTTTGATACCTGACTGGACGTGGACAATTTTTCAGCTACCTTATGGAGAAAATAAGTTTCAGCCATTTCATATACTTTTATCTGATTATCCGATTTTCTCCTCAAGTTTTACCCACCAGTCAGATCTCTTCACAAGCATATGTTTCCTCCCGGTCACACAAACTAATTTGGACAGTTCTACATACCTGGGAGGAGAACACTAACTGCTAATTCTTTTATGTCAGCTAACAGCTGCCAGCGCCGAATAGCATCATACTGAACGATGGAGAGAGAGAGAGAGATATCCTACCCAACCAGAGAGAGTGAGGATATGGATAGCTGTGGCATCACTATCGACTCACAGTCCTAATTCTGTCTACCTGCCAAAGCACTGTTTTCCTTAAAGCTGCTTATTTAGGCAGAAAACCACCCAATCTGGCAACACTGCCACTGACTTATTCTGTATGTGAATGTTCCTACCATTACTCAGGCCAGTGCTTTAAGATCTATCAGACTTAACTCAATCACGCCGGACCTGTATGTGTCACAGCAAGGAAAAGATTAAACTAAGCTAAATGGAATCCAAGCCCCTGTTGAGACATTCAATCATTCATAGATTATGTTTAATAAATGAAAAACGAAATAAAATGATGGATTTTTACAACTGTAAATGTCCTACAGCTGCCTGTTATTTATGTGTAGGGTTGCCATGCTCACTGAGTAAGTGGCTACTTTCACAGTAACAAGTATGACACCTTAACAGCATAACACACATCCTGCCCCTTGGAACCCAGCTTCAAAACGGATTAATGCTGTATGTGTGTGTTTATATATGTCAGTCAATAATAAATGCAGTGGTCATTTGTGTGTGTCTCAAATGCCAAAGCTGTTAAATCTGCCATAGCACCCAACAGTCACATTAACTGTGAAGAAGAGGTGTGGTCTACATGATGTGCCATATGTCCACTGGGAAACCCTTAGGATTTGTACATCCATATGAAATTGCCCAAAAATACTCTGAAACTATGCTATATATTAAATAAACTATGGCATAGTTTATTATGTCATAGTTTATTTAATATATAGCATAGTTTCAGAGTATTTTTACCAAGTAATTTACTTACAGCTAAGTAAATTACTAGTTAACAAAGATAGTGGTTTGGAGTATTCCCTGTATTTAGTCCGTTATTGCAGGTAACAGAGATAAGCAGATAAGTACTATTGGCATAAGAAGTGGAACTGCACATAGTAAGACTATTGCACACTGCAAGATAATAATGCACATAATGATTATTATACAGGGAGTTATAGCATCTGATGGCAGTGGGGATAAAGGATATTCTGTGGATTTTCTGTGGCGTTCACTGAAGCACTTTATGCTGGTGAGTCTATGGCTGAACGTGCTTCTCAGTTCAGCCACAACACTGTGGAGTGGGTGATCAGCATTGTCCATGGCAGACTGATGTCTAGACAATGTTCTCCTTTCAGTCACAGTCTCTACGTTATCAAGTTCCTCTCCCACCATTGAGCCCACTTTCCTGATCAGCTTGTTGAGTCTCTTGGTGTCTTCCACTTTCATGCTGCCATGGTCAATTTATATTTGTTGGTTGCGGACCACTTTCAGCCTAATAGATGTGAATTTGCTGCTGCGTCTGATCCACTCATAATGACACCACACACGCTAACGTGCCACTTCCATGCCAACATTGCTGCTGTGTTGAGAATGATCCACCATACAAATAATATCTAGTCTACAGTGGCCCTGAGATCAGAGACCAATGTTGTATGGTCTAGAGCCCCACTATCAGAGCACATGGGCTACCATCTGTGATTGCATATATATAAGTGTTGAAGGTAAGGGTAAGTGCAACGTAAGTGTTTCTAATAAATTAGAGCAGAGTGTGAATGACAGCTAGTTTGACAGCTGCATGAGTTAGATAATGTCACAGCATGCACTGATTTTCTCGTAACTTTGTGGCCTTGGCTGTAAATTCTCATCTCCACTGCCATCTGTCACATGACTAATAGAAGTGAAGCTGGTCAGGAGTCATTATTTGCTGCGGAGAAATCCTCTAAACCAGGACAACAACAACAACAACAAAATGCAGGCTAGTTGTTCAGATTCCGCCTTAAACTAGATTTTAATGTTATTTGTTCCATTGTACAATCATATGTTTCAGGTTAGTCACTGTGATATTCTTAACGATTTAATATAATTTTCAGGTTTTTCAGTTCAACACCAGTGCACATTTCACAAATACTTCAAAGAATCACTGGGAATCCCTGCAGGGCTCAACTGACTGCTAGTTTTGGCTGAGCCTTGCAGGGATGGCTTGCTGTTCTCACCTGACAAGTCATTACTGTTGTTTGAGTAAGAGAAATTCTATGGTTTTATGAACCATCGAACCACTTGTACCATTTTGTATTTGGATTTCTAGAAGTAACATTACCTATCAAACAATAACAAACAGCCTGCCAAAAAGTCCATTCAAAAGCAGCTGTAGTTTTTCAAAAGTCTATTTCACCTACAAGATGCATGAACAGAAGTGAGTTTTGTTGGTCTTAAAATGAGAAAATCCCACTCTAGGGACTACTGCTGGACCACTAGAGGATACAAGTAGACCAAACATGTAGCAATGGGTACATTTTTCGTTTTGACCCAAATAGCGCTGTCAGGTAAGTTCACAGGCCAATATAAGAGACTTACTGAAAAATCATATTGTCAAATTACATCAGTTTTCTTTCTGAGAATCTTTAAAACACGAAAAGAAAAGCTGACACTTTGATTGTCTGAATGACCTCATATTTAGCATATTTAAAAATGGTGGGATCGATACTTGGCCATGTTGTGGTAATCAACCAATAAACAGGTCTGAACAGTTACTTGAAAGTGGTTAAACAGCTTAGTTAGAAAGGGGGTTAAACTTGATTAACAACAGTCTCAAGGGCACTTCAATGTGCTCTATTTTCCTTGGAAAAGACTACATCTCTCTCGCCACATGGCAGGCAGCTTGGACTGTTGTATGGGAAGCGCTTGACCCATATTGCACACATCTCCACTCCTCTCTTCATGGTCACTGTAAACCGAATCTATTTATAGCAAACAGAGCTAAATACGACAGCCAGGCTCCTCCTTTAAAGAAAACTGCCAATTTCCTAAACAAATTCCAGACCAGAACGGGAAGCTAACCGTACACAGCCCAGTTGTGCTGCACTTCTTTAAGGGTGAAGAGGTCCAATAGTTCAGATATTTTACACATTTCCAAACAGATAACAAACATCAAGGCACATTTTCATTTAGCTTGCTTACTCCTACACTTAATCTGTTGATGTAGTGACATTTTATTGTCTGGAAATAATGATCTCATTTGAATTGTGTAAATTAAAGGCATTACTGTTTGTCAGAGTGATTTGCCTGGCTAAAAAGGGGTGCCCAATTCTGTGCCCCACTTTGCCACTTTCTCTCCTGTAGGGTATCAAACAGGCCCTGTTTTTTTTTTCCCCGAGAAAGAAATCCCCACTGCCTCTGTCTGAGGCTCTAATGCTGGCTCAATGACAATCAAAGGTCAAATACAGCACCAATTATTTATTTCATTCCCAGCCCAGGTTTTGTTTTGATAGGCTGCTGCACTCATGGGTAGATCCTTCTTCCTTCAGTAGTCCTAAAGGTAAACCTTTTGCATTTTTTATACTCCAGTCCTGCTCTGTTGACATGAAACAATCTAATTTCTATGTATTCAGAAAGGAAGCACAAAAAGATACTTTGACTAAACACAATATATGCGCTGCTCCATGGCCTAAAATGTTTTATTTAATGTGTTCTAATATACATGCTATCACTAATGATGCACTTCTGATGGTGGTGTTCTACATTTAATAAGCATGTGCTGATATGGGAATTATGGACTGATGCCGATTTCGGATATTTTTCTTCCCATTCCAGTACAAGAGCATGTAGAGTGTGAAAACTGGCCCTGATTGGCTTTACAGAGAAATGCACCATTTATTTCTGCAGGGTTACAAATACAGTAAAACAAATTAAATGTATATCTTATAGCCCAGCGTCGCTTGAATGCTCAGTATAATAATATATATTATACTGTATACAGTATAATAACATCGCAATTTTGAAATATCGGTGAAGTATGAACATCTGGGCTTTTTTTCCTGTAAAGAATCATCTGTTGATACCAATTCAATTCTGGTACCATGTGCATCTGATTGCATCTTTCTGATTTCAGAAAGTGTACTCTTGTGGAGGCAGCCAATGGGATTTTTCACCTCAGCTGCTGTTTGAGTTGGCAAAAGCACGCATCATGTTTGGATGCACTACCATCATGCTTCATGTGGCCGGCGGCTCTGTTGACTTTGCACAATTTGACCTACTGTTGCTTACATCCGCTGGCTCTATGTCACACCTGAGCTTGCTGTGGGTGTACGTGTGAGTGAGTGTGAGTGTGTGTGTGTATGTGTGTGTGTGTGCGTGTGTGTATATGTTAGTGTGTGTGTGTGTGTGTGTGTGTGTGTATGTGAATGTGAGAGAGAGAATGAGTGAATGTGTATGTGTGTATTTGTGTGTGTATATGTTAGTGTGTGTGAGTGTGTGTGTGTATGTGTGTGAGTGTGTTTGTGTGTGTATATATTAGTGTATGTGTGAGTATGTGTATGTGTGTGTGTGTGTGTGTTTGTGTGTGTGAGAGAGAGAGAGAGAGAGTGTATGGGTGTGTGTATGTGTGTGAGTATGTGTTTGTGTGAGAGAGTGTGTGTGTGTGAGAGAG
>JBBIGA010017279.1:0-14742 GCA_037576975.1 Alestes dentex | reverse complement strand
GCTCCTGGTTCTTCACTGGTTCAGGACTTCAGTTAGATGCTCTTTGTTCTGCTTGAATGATTCATACGTAGGTCACTCTGTGTCTTAACAAGCAAAAAACATTCCTTGGGTTCAGGGACTGGACTAATAATGAGAGTCTCTTGAAAGCACTTCAGGAAGTCTGGAGAACTGTTCCTCAAGACTGCATAAAAAAATATGAGAAAATCTGGATCTTTGGAAGCAAATATGAATAAATGAGGGGGTTCAATACTTTTGCACAGAACAGTATATTTTTGAAAACATTTGAAACCCAAAGTTCTGCCCAAATGTGTGCTTTCATCAACAGTTTGGAAAGAAAACTGTCCAATCATTTCTCAATAATGAGTGACGAGGTAGACCACCCTACCCACCCAGAGAGAGAGAGAACCCCTTTAAACTGAGTCATGGGGGGGGGGACCACCCTACCCACCCAGATGTCTCACCTTTTCCCAGGTAACGAGTTTTATCTCCGTCTCTCAGCTCCAGAGCTTCATGAACACCTGTGGAGGCGCCGCTGGGAACAGCAGCCCTGAATCGACCTGAGGGAATGAGGAAATAGGAGCATTTTGATTGGAAGTGTGTGTAAGAGTGCATACATGTGTGTGTGTGTGTGTGTGTGTGTGTGTGTGTGTGTGTGTGTCTGTGTGTGTGTGTGTGTCTGTGTCTGTGTCTGTGTGTGACCTTTCTCCGTGTGCAGGTCGACCTCCACGGTGGGGTTGCCTCTGGAGTCGAGGATCTCACGAGCGTGAATCTTGACGATGGACATCCTGCCTGCAGAGACAATAAAGTAAGTCCCTTATAGTCACACATGATCAAACCACACCACACAGTGTGTACAGTGTGAAATTCTCTCTCTGCATTTCACCCATTCACCGAGTGAAGCAGCGGGCAGCAAGGAACACAGCGCCCGGGGAGCAGAGTGTGGGGACGGTACCTTGCTCAAGGGAACCTCAGTGGTGCCACTAACGGTCTTGGGATTGGAACCCATGACCTTCTGATCGAAGGGACAACTCCCTAACCACCAGACCACCAGCCAGCTACATTTAATATATATATCAATATCTATTTAACAAATAAAGATAATATTAAAGTTCAATGTAACATATTACAGTACAGATTCACATATTACATATAAATATTGACCCCTTAAACCCAAAAGAAACTGTATGATGGTCCATACTATGATAACCGTAGACACTGATTATGGCTTAGAAGATACTGAATAATTAATAGTAGATCATACCCATTCATCCCATATTGTTTATATTTTATTTTTATATTCATGCTTATCAATCATTTTATTTGTAATAACTATGGTTTTACTTTAAATTCATATTTTTACACTTAGATTTCTATTCGAATTCCTTCTATGTAGCCTGGCACTGCACCCTGAATGTACATTCATAGAAGATCCTGAATAGCTATTAGTAGATCCTGAATAAATCATAGCAGATACTGAATAACTAATAGTAGATACTGAATAATTGCTATCAGATACTGAATACTTCATAGATGCTACTGAATAAGTCATAGGAGATGCTGAATATTCGTGGTAATTACTTGATCATTCATAGCAGTTACTGAAGTCTCAAGATGAAGAGCGAAGTAATATGTCTGCTGTTTAATTCCAACACTGTAAAACAACCCAACAAATACAGCAATCATCTCAGTGTTTGTCAGAAATGAGCTTGAGTTTATTCATGACATCGCAACGACTCGCAAGGTAAAAAAATAAATTCACATATTTAAACATGGAATATCAAATAAAAGTTATCCTGTGAAGCTGCTCTACTTCGTTTTCCAGGGGCTGCAGGAACATTACTGAGCTGTTCTGTGTCACCTGAGTGTGATAATCTCTGCAAGGCCGCAGCCGTTCGCCTCATGTCGGCGTCCCCCCACGTCCTCGCCAGGAACGTCCACTACAGACGGACACAGGAGGCGGGAGGTCCAGGGTAACCAGCCCATAAAACCACCTCATAGCTCTCGCTCTCGGCCAATAGCGCGTCAGAACAGGCTGAGCGAGGAGGCGTGCTGTGATTGGCTGAGGCAGGATGTGTATAAATAGCAGTGACACAGGCGGTATGTCAGTATTCAGCCTCTCTGACCTCCATTCACAGTAAATGTAAAGCACATACACATGTACACTCATATAGATACATACATAATATATACCGGGCACATTATTATTACAAACAGACAATACGTATTTATTACATTACATTTATTACATATAGATAGAACATATTACTATTACGTGTAGATACTTACATATATAGGATAAATATTATCATTACATTTATAAGTATGTATATATCTTATGGTGCATAATATTATAACTTATGGGGTGTATTATTATTACATATAGATACTTGAATCTTAATTCTGTTGCCTTAATTTATGAATATTTTATTCATATTCATATATTTGTATTGTTTTTACAATATATTATATTATATTATTTTATACATTATATGTACATTGGGCTTGTGATACCTTTACCACAGAAAAGGTGTTGTATGAAAAAGGTCACAATTAAATAAATATTAAACTCATGTTTCAGTGTTGAGATGCGATGTTTATTTCTAATCTTTAGATCTGTTTATTTGTTATATTTGATTGTGCGTTTTACACATCGATTTACTGTTAAAGCCTCATAATGGTTTTGAAAATTAAAACTACAAAGAACGCTAAAAATGATATAAAGTTTTTCATATTTCATCTTAATGACTCTAATCATTCCTGTGTTCATTTTTGTGTGTAAATATATATATATTTTTTTGCATTGACATTCACAGTGTAATTGTGTTAATTTAATATTGAGAATAATCTAATATTCCAGCGGCAGATGGCATTGTTTATATTTCTACATTCGATTCTTTCCATCCCTTCTGTCCTTGACCTTTACAGCCCCGTTATCAGAGACTACAAATAGCACCGAATCCCCTCCGTCCGGAACTGAGCTACAGTACTTTGCAAAAGTCTTAGGCACCTATTCATATATTAAAAGCGAACAAACAAGAAAGCAGTGAAACATATCAGGATTTGTTTTGTTTGTAAAAGTAGTTGATATTGTGTGAGCTGGGGAGGAGAACACAGGTTCGGTTCCAGATTCCTCCTCGGTTCCTCCAGCCGTTGATTGGATTTGCGAAACTCCATCAGCAGCTCCTGATTTAATTTGATGAAGGACAAACAGGTTTGTGATGGAAACCGCAAGTAATACTGGACTTCCACAAGGAACACAGTGATATACTGAACATAAAGTCACTATTTACTGAATAGTACTTTTTGAATGAATTCATTTTAGTTTTATTTAACATATTTAGTAATAATAATGTGAAAAAATAAAGCACTCGCTGCTCTAAAGAGTATTTAAATGTCATTTTTGCATGTGTCTAAGACTTGCACAGTACTGCACTGTACACTAATCGGAGGGAAGAGGGACAATATGTCCTGTAGATAAAGAGCAGCAGCCATGCTCACATGCCTTAAAAGTCCAAAACTATTCAGTGTGTTAAGCTGCTTTAAGGTGACCCCCATTGCTCACACGGCTCAGATCTCTATAGATACAAACTGACTGATAGAACAGGCCACACATTCGAGCTGCACGATATGGACAAAATATTAGTTTCATGACTGTGATTCCTCTCACTGTATTAAAAGGCCCATTTCTTCACTTTTCTGGAATTAAAAAGGCTTAAAGGCTGTAGATATTGTTTCAAATTGTGCATTTATTCCCCCCATCCATACAGTCCATATATGGAAAATAAGCTGCAAAAACAACCTGTTTTCAAATCGCAGTTTTTGTGATGTCACAGAACCAACACATTTTAATATTACTCTTATTTTTGGTTACAGCAGTTTAGTCCCGCCTATTAATTTGCCAACACCTTTAATGCTTAAAATTAAACTTTTGTTGGGTTGCATGAAGACCTCAATTCATTCCCTCTGTGATATCAGTACTGATATCGCCATAACGAATTTAAACAACGGATATATATGGCGGCCCTACTGCACATGACCTTGAGGTCACCATGCCCATGGCCTAGAGGGCACTAATGCTCTAAAGGCTGCGATCAAACCAGCTAAACCCATTCATGGTGGAGGGATACATGCAGGGTGTCGTGAGACAAAATAGTCCCCAAAGAAAAGTGATTTAATTCAGATTCTCCACTATTTTACAAACGTCAGCATTCATATAAACGCCCAGAGACACGTGGAGCTTCACTGGGGGGTGATAGTGAATAAAAGAACTGTATTTGTGTTGGAGACGTCTGGTTCCATTCACCCCCACTGTAAGACATCAGAGTCTCTACAATGAACCGATTCACACCTAACACCACACTCTGAATTATGGGGCGATTTTGAATACTTGGTGAATTTGCCCTTTAAACTGGCCTTTAAAATGTGAACTCGGAGTCCAGGCGTATTCAGCAGGCCAGAAAAAGGGCAGCACTCACTGACCCACTCACTGAAAGAAATACTGTACATGGCCTCTAAAGCACTCAGAGCATGCCTAGTGCCACGTCCTCACATACACACACACACACACACACACACACACACACACACCCACACACACACACACACACACACAGCTCAGACTCTCTCTCTCTAATCCATATTTATACACTGATCTCTCATGACACTCTATCCAGAAAGGTTCACATGCTTATGCACACACTGTAACTTAAATATAGACACACACAGATGGACTTACTATACACACTCTAGTGTAAATACATGAGCACTTTTACCACCTTAGAGTCCAACAAATAAGATTTAAACTGCAGCCACACCATTAACAGTTACCTTCCCACAGACGGAGTGATAATTAATTGCATCTATATTGAATTAAAAGGCTTAATTAAAGTCTATCAACCTCTGTAAATGCACAACATCATCCAGTTTATCCGTCTCTGGTCATATAAACTAGTGTAAAAGTCCACAGTAGAGCCTACATGTTTATTTGGCCCATTTACTGCACCCCTGAAATGCTAAAAATACCCAAAAAACAGTGTTAGCTGAACAAAAAAGTGAGAAAGATCACCTCTAAGTCCAATATGTATGTATGTAATGTTTTATATTAAAATGCCCAGTTAAAGTCTTATCAGCCTCTATAATTCCACAACTCCATTTAATTCACCTTTAAACTGAATCAACACCCATTTCTGGTCATATAAACAAATGCACTTTTGGTTCATAAACTGTTCCAACCAATAACCTGAAATGCCAAAAAATACTCAAACAGAATTAAAAAAAACTGTAAATGAACAAAAACGAGAGAACAATCACCTTCAAGTCCAAGATGCAAACAATAAACTGCAATTCCAGCATTAACAGTTACCTTCCCACAGGTGGGGTCATAATAATTGCATCTATATTCAACTAAAATGCCCAGAGAAGTATTTTCAGTCTCCATAAATGCACGACTTCATCCAGAGCCACCATTTATGTTGATGTGAACTAACATAAAAGTCCGTTTAGTGTCCGTTAAATGACCTGAAATACCAAAAATACTCAAAAGAAATTAAAGCAAGGTACTAAATGAACAAAAAGGATAGAAAGTTCAGCTTTCCACAGATGGGGTAGTAATTATTGCTCTCCCACTGCATCAATATTCAGTTAAAATGCCCAGTTAAACTCTTATCAGCCTCTATAAACGCACAACAGACTAAATCAACGTCCATTTCTAGTCATATGAACCAATATAAAAGTCCACAGTAGAGCCTAAATGCACATTTGGCCCATTAACTCCACCAGTCAATGACCTGAAAGACCAAGATCTGCTCAAAAGGGACGAACACAAAGTGTCAAATGAACAAAAAAGGAAACAAAATAAAGGCACAACTTCATCCGCTTTATCCCGACACCCATTTCTGGTCATATAAACTAATAAAAATGTCCACTAGTAGAGCCTAAAAGTACATTTGAGCCTTTTTTATACTGCAAATCGATGACCTGAAACACTCAAAAGGAGTGAAAACAGAGAGGGTGGAGGTAAACACGCTCACCTGTGTGAGATTGTGCGTCTGGCGCGTGTCTGTCCGCGAGCTCCGTCCGAGTGCCGCTCCGCTCCCGCTCCCGCCTATTTTAAGACGCTCCCTAATGTCAGCGTCCAAAATGGATATGCCACCTCTGTCAAATATGGGACCGTCTCTAAACTCCACAAAGGTCAGAGGTTGGGGCCGGCGGATGTGAGGAGCAGGCGCGCGCCAGTGAGACGTTCTGAGCTTTTAAAAACTGCACGAAAAGACAAAAAAAACCCCGCTTTGATAACAGGTTTAACAACGCCAAGATCGCCATGATTGAATTCCCTTTGTGTTTCGGGTGGAACAGAAGGGAAGGCAGAAAAGGTCAGGGGTCACTCGTGCAGCTGCGGCCGGTAACATTAGCCTGAAGGTCATTGGGAACTGAAAGGGCAGATGCTTATGACCCAGTCGCACTTAATGTCTTGAGGTAAAATTAGTCTCATCGGACGTGACACAGCTACAAAAGCACTAAATGGGGTTTGGGGGGGGGGGGGCAGTCAAGGCCTCCCTGAGAAGAAACACAACACATGCGGCTACACGCAAAAAAACAAAAAAAACCAAAACACATCCATGTTACACTTGTTCTTGAATACCATCTCAGAATTTCTGTATTTTTCACAGACTGACAGTAAATGTATTTATTTTGTGCATATACATATAATGCACACAATTACGTTCCAGTATTGATGCTTTCCACCTGATTGCTGGTGCAGCAATTTTTGGATACACAGGAGGGCCCTCGAGTTACAACAGTCTTGACATGCGACATTTTAAGTTTACGACGCTCACTCCCGCTCCCACTCGGCGTCGTACTTACGGACTATGTGGGCGAACTAGTTTGGTTGCGCACGGCGAAAGAATACGCAGTAACATGGCGTATGAGTGAGGGAGTTTTAGTTGTGGCTTAGTTGTTTTCTTGATTTTACAACTGTGTCAGGATCGGTAAGTGACTTAGACTAAGGTATGTTTTGACCAACACCAAAATTCGGGTTACATCACTGTCGAAGGAACGGATCTGTGTCGTAACTTAAGGACCCCCTGTGTACAATTTACCTTGTAGCACAATTTTTGGGATATTGAAAATGACCTTGTGCCACAATATTTTGGTGTTCAAAACTGACCTTGTACCAAATTGCACATTTTTGCTTCTAGTTTATGTCTATATCTTGCGTGCATTCTGTGTTTTGTACCCTGTAAAGTCTGGAGCCACACTGTCTTGTCTCATTGTATATGTAAGATGACTGTAAAAGTTAACTCTGACTTTTATTAATCAACAATCGTTTTGCAGTTCGGTGCTATGGAGACGAGTTTCTTTGCACTGGTTTTGTTTTCTGGGATGGGGCCTTGGACATGGACATGGTCACGTCTCCACTCTCTGAGTGACACTGTCAGATTCTCCCACCAGTCACTTGCTTGGTTTTGCTACTTTGGTAAAGAGCTTTCACTACAAGCCAGTGGTTTTCTACGTGCAGGCCCCCAAGTGGACAAATGTACCACTGCACTGGTACAAAATGAAAAAGGCCTTGAGGGACAAAAAAAAAAAAACGGTCTTTCAAAAAGTAGCAGAGGTCGAGGTACAAAAGATTTAAATTCCTTTGGTTGTTTATACACATCCTCAAAGTGTGGGGAAGAAGCTGAAAACAAGATGTGTTGCGCTGTTGTTGCTTTATGATGTGGGCGTGACATGTGACGTGTGTGTGGTTTGAGATGTGGTTGCAGTGTCGTCAGCCGGCTCCCACTGGGCTTGCTGGTTCCCAACCTCAGCACCAGTACAGTGGAAAAGAGGTAATAGTGGTACCGCTAGTGGTCCCATCATTTCTTTTGTTACCTCAGCTGTTCAACAGTTTTAACCTAAACCCTAAAGAAAAGACAGATTTTCATATTTTACAACTTGATTGTGAAGCAAGGACTAGATTTATGTTTGATATTTTTATTAAAAATATGCTCTTCTTCATTGTGTCTAAACACACCTGGCCTTCTTACTGTCCAAACAATGTGAAGAATTCAGAACCAACTAGTGAAAGTAATAACACTGATCCTGTATCGTTACAGGATCAGTGTTATTGCTGATTTTCTCAGTTGCATTAAAGTGTTGGAAGATCACTGGGACAGCCAAAGGTACAGAACCCCATTCACACCCCAAATCACTCGACATGATGTAATCCTGCACAGAACCGGCAGTTAAGGTTCTCCTCCAAGCGTACTGAGCCAATATGAACTCCATGTGGTGGAGCTTCAGCAGAAAGCGTGTCAACCTTCACCCACCCAGATTATGTGATGGTGGGGTGGACCAAGCTAGAGGGTGGGAGCTGAACACGCATTAAAATGAGTGGAAAATTGGGCTGCGCGCTATATCGCCTGCTAATCGCTATCTCGTCATCATCTCTGCAACCCTGATATCACAAAAGGCTACAATATGCAAATGAGCCTCTAACCACTCAGTGTTTCTGACCAATCAAAGCACAGATGAGTTACTGGGTGTTCTGATGTATCGAGGTCTTCATGTTACCCAAAAAAAGTCTAACTATTTTAATCTTTAACCAATGAAGACCCTGAATGGCTGAGGTGTTTTTAAAGGGCCCATATTCTACATTTTCCTCGTACTTCATTTCTTCCCTGACATTTGATGGATTTCTGTACCAGAAAGAATTCATAATTCATTGTAATTCATTCTTACACCATTTTCCAACCATAAATGAAACAGGCTGTTTTTGTTACTGTGGCTTTAAGGCTGATTTGTGTAAATCTCTTTTCTGATTGGCTGCCTTGTACTGCAGCTCATTAATAAAAGTAAAGGGGGCCCTTACAGTCATGAGTGAACACAGCACAGCACACAGTGTGAACAGTGTGAAATTCTTTCTCTGCATTTAACCCATTCACCAAGTGAAGCAGGGGCCTGCCATCAATGAGGGGCGCCCAGGGAGCAGTGTGTGGGGACAGTACCGTGCTCAAGAGTACCTCAGTGGTGACACTAGCAGTTGGGATTCAAACAAACAACCTTCTGATTGCAGGGCCAGCTCCTTAAACACTAAGCCACCAGCTGCCCATAATAACCCTTAGAATTTCAGCATGAATGGGTGGGGCTAAACTGCTGTAGGCCAAATAAGGAGATGTATGGAAATACATTGGTTTTGTGACATCACAAAAACAGATTTACAAATGGGCTATTTTTGCAGCTTAGTGTCCATATTTGAACTGTGTGGATAATGCAGCTATTATTTACAGACTTTAAGCCTTTTCAAATTCAGAAATTATGATATTAAAAAATATTATGGGACCTTTAATATACTGAAGGCATCGCAATCGCAATATGTAGCAGTAAAATCGCAAAACTGATCTTAAGTGAAAAGTGAAAGTGAAAAACGTCTCCATCTCATGCAGCTCTAGTGGAAACACTGCTCCAAAGAACTGATCGAACAATAAAGACGAGCTCAGCAGAGTCGGGTAGGTAAAATTCTCTTTATGGCACGAACGCAAAGGTGGTTTAATTCTAGAGATCTTCAGCGTGGTACATTAGGACTGAGATTACAGACACGTCTAACATATTAGAAAACAAAACAAAACAAAAAAAGAAGTGAAAATCACAAGTTCTTGGTCCCAGTCGTGCGCTCTGTAAACCTCGCCATTATAGTGTTACTCAAATGTGCTTCAGAGTTCAGTCTCAGACAGAAAAGAAAACCTTCACCCGTCATTTGTCCTCTTTGCTCTGACGTCTATAAAGTTATAAACACAGTTTTAAATGGAATTACATCACAGACACTAATAATAATAGTAGTAAAAACAGAAGGATGCCTGTACATTTTCAAGTACCAAACCGCAGGAATTAAAGGGATGCCATGGACATTTTTCTAATTAGGCACAAATTCATTCATGGCCACTCTTAAAAATAAAGGTTCCTGGATGGTTCTTGACCTGAAAAAACTTTAACTGGTGTAGAACCTTTATGTTTGAGGTTTAACTTTAAAGAAGTTCAATATTAACAGTCCATTTACAGACATGTTTTTTTTTAACCCACTGACATCCACTAGTTCAATATAGTCTGATACGGTATATATTAGTATGGTATGGTGTACTTTGGTATGCTTTTGGTATTCTTTAGCATGGTAAGGTATTTATTAGTATGGTATGGTATCCATTAGAATGGTATTCTTTACTATGGAATGGTATACGTCTGTATGGAATACTTTAGTATGGTATAGTATTCTACTGTATGGTTTGGTATAGCATATGTTTAGGAGTAGAATTAGGAGTGGGTTAAGATTAAGGTTTGGTTCAGAATTAGATCCATTTTGGGTGGAGGTTAAGGTTGGGTTTGGGGTTAGAATAAAGATTAGATCAATTCTGGGTGAAGGTTAGGTTTAGGATTCATTTTGAGGTGAGTCGAAGGTCAGGTTTAGGATTAGACTGAAGATGTGGGTTAAGGTTAGATTTAGGATTAAACACATTTTGGGTTGAGGTTAAGGTTAGAATTAGGATTAGATTTAAGTATTCAGTTTAAGGTGAGGTTTAGGGTTATATTTCATACAGTCTTTTAATATATTTAATACAATCTTCAGCTACATGTAATAGATCTTTAGTGGAAAATTTGTTGGTTTTTTTACTGCATGTATTTGACATACTGTTATTTACAGTAAAGACGTTAGCGTTCTGGAAAAATAAAAAAAAACAAATGGCAACCCAATGTGATAAAGACTAAATTTAAGGTGAAATTGAATTTTTAAAAATCTCATTTTAGCGAAATGTTCAACCACTTTCTGACATGTGGACAGAAATGAACAGGTCAGAAACTAACACGGGTTAAAGAGTCACACGCTGAAACAAAAGCATATCTTCCATCCTAAAAAGAAACCTCTGGGTTACCTGTATTTTTAAGAGTGTTCATGAGATATTATGTTTTAATAATGATGATCAGTAAGAGCTTTGAACAGGAGAAAAATACAGGGTTTATACACCATCACCTACAAAAACATAAAGGAAAAAGTATCGTCCCACCCTTAAATGACTGTGTATGTATATGTCGTGCGTAACTCACTAACCTAGACTTAGGGTTTTGGAACATTTATAGAGGAATTCCACCCATTTTTCAAATGTCCCCCATAATTAAGTGGTTAAGATGTGAACAGAGAGGTTAGGAGTGGGTTTGGTGTGAGGAGTCAAAACTGTTCACAGGGAAATGAATGGAACCAGAGGTCCACCTCTCAGATTAATGGAAGAAAGTTATTCCATGAAATGGTTATGGTTGCGCCACCTGACGCCTGAGCCGTTGTCCTACCAGTTTTCAGAAGCTTATGGTTCTAAAATAAAACCCATTTATGGTGGATGGGTACATGCAGGGCGTCGTGAGGCAAAATAGTCCCAGAAGAAAAGTGATTTTGTTCGAATTCCCCACTATTTTACCATCAACAACATTCATATAAACCCTCAGAGAAAAGTGGAGCTTCACTGGGGGTCGACAGTGAATAAAACGGCTGGATTTGTTTTGGAGACGTGTGGTTCCATTCACTTTCAAATCCCTACAATGAACAATTTCACACCAAACCCACTCTGGATGATTCTGTTAACCCCTTAAAGACAGCATTATGCTGAAATGCTGACACATGTGTGGAACTCTCCTTCAAAGAAAAAACAAGTTAGTAAAAACAAAATCGAACAGAAGACTGAAACTTAGCAGATGATCCTATCTAATTTGTAAATTTACTGCATCATTGCAAACTAAAAACAAACAGAAATTCACATACAAACTGGCAGCGGGTCCATATTGCACAACAGCCCTGTGTTGTAGTGTGTGTGTGTGTGTGTGTGTGTGTGTGTGTGTGTGTGTGTGTGTGTGTGAGTGAGTGTGAGACACACCACAACAAAAACACAATACCAAAAAGCTTAGGCAAACTTTTCTTTCTTTCTACAACACAGGCATTGCTCTCCAAACAAGAGCCAGAAAACCAAAATCCTGCGGTAACAGAAAAACAGTGGCTGTTAATTTAAATTAATCTCAGCCATTTTCAATTCGCTGCAGTCAGGTGCATGTCTTACCTCAAGGGGGCGCCGGTGTGTGTTTTATATTCTACAAGTTGGTGCGGCTACAGTTGCACATAGAAAACTGGGTCCATGCATCCACCTTTATTTTTCCGGCAAAACAGCCCCCAGATGCTAAGAAAACTGACTGATTATTTTAAAAAAAAGGAACAAAAAACACCACTATGCTTCTTTTTAATCTTTCTTTCGGTTGTCTCACACTCCGACGGCTCTGTGGTTGATGAGCTGCGTAGTGTCATCATCCGAGGAGTGACCGTCCTCTTCATCCTCCTCCTCTGTGTCCTCCTCTGACCCCTCAATGGGAGAGTAGTAGCCATTGTACGACAGCAGTGGCGAATCCCGGGTCAGGCACTGTGCAGAGGTGGTCACCGTGGTGACAGCTGGTTCTGTGCCGACTGTGGAGTCGTAGGTGGCAGCCGGGGGGCTCCCGGAGGACGGTGAGGATGGGTTGGAGGCGCGGAGCAAAGGGGTGCGCTCTGATTCACGCCCTCCAGAAGCGGTGCCTACATCATCGCCCCCGTGAGACGCCGCCTCCTCGTCAGAATCGGAAGACTCAGAATAATCCGGATTTGTGCGGGTCACGCGCTGCTTACAAACAGGACACGTCTTCTTCGTCTGCGTGAGCCAGGGGTCCACACACTTGCAGTGATACGCTGAGGGAAAGATCACAAATTACAAAAACACCGAAAACTGCAACTGCAAATATCTTCAACAATGTTGTTAATTAAAATAATGGGTGGAAAGTAAGTGTGTGTGTGTGTGTGTGTGTGTGTGTGTGTGTGTGTGTGTGTGATTGTACTGGGGGCATTAGCGGTGTGTGCCTTTTATTCGCTGACCGTTTTGAAGTGCAACACTGACAGAAATAAATTTCACCTGGAACTGATTTAATTCACTTGCTTGTGAATGTAAACAGTCGTAAAAAGCTTGATTTCCTTCAGCATCTCGTGTGTGTGTGTGTAAAGATTTTCATGTATAATATGTATGTTTAATACATATGTTTGTGGATTTTAGCTGTAAAAAAAAAAATTAAATCACACCTCATTCGTTTTGTCCAAATAGTTAATTATAAAAAGAATATTTTTATCATCTTTTTCTTGTGTTGAGAAAAAAGATATGAGACACCTGTATATACTGAGTAATTGCAAAATAAGGTGGTTTATATATATATAAAAAATAAGGTAGTCTATTTATATATTTACCATGTGAACATGGCAACACTCGCAGCTTATCTCCCTCTTCATATTCATCCAGACAAATGGCACACACATCATATTCATCACCTGTCAGATGGGAAGAGAGGGGGAGAGAGAGAGAGAGAGAGCGCGAGAGAGGGAGAGAGAGGGAGAGAGAGGGAGAGAGAGAGAGCAAGAGAGCGCGAGAGAGGGAGAGAGAGGGAGGGAGAGGGAGGGAGAGAGGGAGGGAGAGAGGGAGGGGGAGAGGGAGAGAGAGGGAGGGAGAGAGGGAGGGAGAGAGGGAGGGAGAGAGGGAGGGAGAGAGGGAGGGGGAGAGGGAGAGAGAAAGAGGGAGGGAGAGAGAAAGAGGGAGGGAGAGAGAAAGAGGGAGGGAGAGAGAAAGAGAAAGAGAGAGAGACATGGAGAGAGATTTAGATGAAGGTCATTCATTCATCATCTGAGCCGCTTATCCTATCCAGAGTCCGGAGGTTTGCTGGAGGATATCCCACAGCTCACAGAGCGGAAGGCAAGGAAACACCCTGACCAGGACGGCAGTAAATCACAGGGCATTCGGATAAAGCTGGATTCCAAAAACTGCATCACTGCAAGATTTATTCACTGTTTATTATGAATAAGTTACTCAGAGGAACGTCTCTGTGGCACTTTAGTTTAAGAGCTGTGTGGTCTGAGAAGCTCCTGGTGGAGGATTAACTCCATCTTTTGTAAAATCTTAGTCTACTAGCAGCACTTAATTTAGGTCTGGATTTACTGTTGTGAGGGATGCGTTTTCTTGTGGACAACACAGCACTCAAGAGAGAGTGTCTGCCAAATGCTGTAATTGTACATGTAAAATGGTCCGGTACGAGAAGTCAGGATTTAGTCAAGTTAGCCTTTATTATCAACACTAGTTCATAACAGCACAATACGTGGTGTTCTGCTCTGAAACCTCACAAACGGACGCTGGACAGTACTGCGTCCCCGACTGATCTACTGAGACCCTAATAAGAGACCAGATAAACAATCACTACTGCTGATGCATCGAGCAGCCACCTCTGATTTTGAGGTCATGGCTGGTGAGGCTCCTCCAGCTTCACCAGTCAAGGTCAGAGTGAGTTCTGGTTTAGTTTTTCTACAGTGAACTCAGAAATTCCGACTTCCCAGTTCATATGCACCATAACAGACCGTAAACATCCTGTTTACTGAGTTTTTCTTGGTATAGTGTTCATGTATCACCGTGTAAGAGTCTAGGATTATGTGTGTAAGAGGCTGCTATTACAGCGTGTTATCAGTGTCAGCGTAAAGCCGGTGGTGTGTCTCACCTTTGGTGAACTTGTGAATGGGGATCTTCTTCAGCTGGTCTTTTGTTAGTCTGTTCTTCCTCAGCCTCTTCCGGTACTGTACACACCGCACAACCTGCAAACACACACACACACACACACACACACACACACACACACACACACACACACACACACACACACACACACACA